>JACGAQ010000909.1:0-81726 GCA_014119065.1 Orius insidiosus | reverse complement strand
TTGTTTTACCCTTGATGGATGGTTGTAGAATTCTCAATGTTTAATACCCTTGAAGTACGGTTTTTCCTTCAATGATAAGTAGTTATTCCCCTCATTTTATGACTTTAATTGTCTTGAAGAGAAGTTTTGTTTGTTATTATAATACCCTCGATGGATGGTCTTAACTTTTTTTACCTTTTCGAGACCGCAGGCGACTTAAGTTGCTCTGCGGGAAGCCTCTTAGATATTTAATACCTTCGCTTCCTATGGCACTAGCGATATGCAAAAATTGGCCATCTGTTGAGGAAGAATGAACTACGTGATGATCGCATCACTCGTCGCTTTCTGTGCTTTGCTGGGCGCTGGGAGCGGTCGGGGAAAAGTGCTGCGCCAGTAGCGCAGAGAATCTGGCGTCAGGCGCAGTCTCGAAAGGGTTAAAGAGAAGTATTGTTTTGCGATGCCCTCGACGTATGGTTTTAACGGTTCTCAAAGATAAGTTATTGTAATACCCTTGAAGTACGGTTTTTCCTTCAAAGAGAAGTTGTTATCCTCTCATTTTATGACTTTAATTGTCTTGAAGAGAAGTTATTGTTGTTTATTATACCCTCGATGGATGTTTTTAACTTCTTCAAAGAGTATGCTATACTTAAAGTATAGTTTTAATATTCTTAAAGAGAAGTTATTGTGATACCCTTGAAGTTGAAATATAGTTTTAACATTCTCAAAGAGAAGTTATTGTGATACCCTCGATGGATGGTTTTAACATTCTAAATGACAAGTTATTGTTAATTTTTAATACCATTCATGTATGGTTTTAACGTTCTCAATGATAAGTTATTGTAAAACCCTCAATGGATGGTTTTAAGTTTCTTAAATGTTATTTTAATACTCCTGAAGTACCATTTTTACATTCTCAAAGAGAAGTTAAAGTTCATTATTGTGGTACCCTTGCTCTATAGTTTATCATTCTCAAAATTATTGTTTATTTCACATTTTCAAAAATTTTATTGCCCTCAATGGATGATTTTAACGTTCTCAAAGAGAATATTCTATGGTTTTTTTCTTCTTCAAGAAGCTATTGTTTTGTAATACCCTTGATGGATGGTTTTAAGTGTCTGGGAAGCTTTTGTAGTACCCTTCATTATAAGTTTTGGGTAAGTTTCTATGTTCCTTCGTACTCAAAATTTCATTGGTGGTTTTAACGTTCTTGAAGAGAAGGTATTATAATACCCTCGATAGATGGTGTTTAACTTTTAGTAAAAAAGCAGTTTGCCTACTTGGGCCAGTGGTCAAGGACTCTGAAAAAGCTTTTTTGTTTGAGAAAATTGGGTGTCAGATCTAGAAATGGCCTTCTAGATGCCGAAGGTTCAAAATAGTTGCTCAGGAGTTTGTCTGTGGTGCCATCCGGCTTTTGTCAAATTTTTATTCTTTTAATCTTAATTGTAATTCCTCTATTAATTTCCTTTTGTCTAATTTCTAATCGATATTTTATTTCTAGGTGACGCAACGCGTCTTTCTAGTCTGAGTGTGAATGTGAGTGTCTTTAAGATTATTTGTGAGTGCTGCGTGACTGAGTAAGTCGTTTCCTCCTTGCCCTTAGGAAACCTTTTTTTTCCTCTCTCTTTTTTTTTATTCATATAATTTCATTTTTTCTTTCCAGTGATTGTGTGAAAGAATGGCGACTTTACCAGAACAAGCTTCCAAGCTTCTCGATTTCAATCAGAAGTTGGATATTAATCTTTTGGATAGTATCGTGGGATGGATGTACACTGGAGTTGGGGAACAAGTAAGTTTATTATTTTTATTGAAGTTATTGTTATACCCTTTGTGAAAGGGCCTTCCACGAAAATACTAGATTATATCTCGAAGAGAAGTTATATACCCTCAATGGATGGTTTTTAATGTCAAGTCAAGAAGCAGTTCGCATCCTTGGGTCGGTGGTCAAGGACTCCAGATAAAGCTTTTTTCCTTTGAGAAAATTGGGTGTCAGATCTAGAAACTGCAGTGTCTTTGCTAATTTTTTCCAGTACACTTTAAGGCCTGGAATTTTTTTTATTAATTTTTATTTATTTATTTATTTTTTGTGGCCTAAAAACCCAATTTTTTTATAAGGGCTTTTAGACTAGGTTTTTACTTCATTTTTGCTAGTTTTCCTAAGCATTTTTGGCCTAGAAACTCCAGTTTTTTACATTTTTGTTCGTTTTTTTAAAAGGGCTTTTAGACTAGGTTTTTCTTCATTTTGCTAGTTTCCTTAGCTTTTTTGGCCTAAAAACCCCAATTTTTTTTACATTTTTGTTGTTTTTTTATTTTAAAAGGGCTTTTAGACTACTTTTAGAAACCCCAATTTTTTTACATTTTTGTTGGTTTTTTAAAAAAGCTTTTAGTTTATTTTTGCTAGTTTTCCTTGACTTTTTTGGCCTAAAAACCCCAATTTTACTACTTTTTATGTAGTGTTTTATAGGATTTTTACCAAATTTTCACAGAATCTTTCTTTCAAAGATATCTTGAAAGTGTGAAAAGCTTTTTTTTCCCCATATCTGCCAAAATGGCAGTGATCCTACAATAGATTTTCTACTTTTTGCTCCGTTTTTCAGGCCTAAAAACTTCCTAATTTTGAATTTTAAAATCCTAATTTTACTTCATTTATGCTTGTTTTCCTCAGGTTTTTGGCCTGGAAACACCAATTTTAATGCTCTTTTATGAAAAATTTATCGGGTTTTTACCCAAGTTTCGCAGAGTCTTTCTTTCAAAGTTTTCTTTCAAAGCCAAAATGGCGGTGAGCTACAGTAAATTTCCTACTTTTTGCTCGATTTTTCAGGTCTAGAAACTACAATTTTGCTACTGTTTGTAAAAACAAGATAATTTTCGTTTTTCATGGCTTTTAGGCCTGGAAATCCTAATTTTACTTCATTTTTGCTAGTTTTTAAGGCTTTTTTGGCCTTGAAACCCCTATTTTACTACTCTTTTATGCAGTATTTTACAGGATTTTTACCAAATTTTTACAGAATATTCCTTTCAAAGATATCTAAAAGTTGTGAAGAGCCTGCCAAAATGGCGAAAAATGATATGTCAATATGTATATCAAATATGATATGTGTTTTATCCAAATTTGCATAAACGAAGGGTAAAATTGGTGTTTCCAGGCCGAAAAGCTAAGGAAAACGAGCATAAATGAAGTAAAATTAGGATTTCCAGGCTTAAAAGCCATGTAAAACGAAAAATTATGTTGTGAAAAGTAGCAAAATTAGAGTTTCTAGTCCTCAAAAATCAAGGAAAAAAGTAAGAAATCTACTTAGAAAGGTAGATTCTGCGAAAATTTGCTAAAAATCATATGAAAATTGACATAAAAGAGAATTAAAATTGGTGTTTCCAGGCCAAAAAGCTAAGGAAAACTAGCTTAAATGAAGTAAAATTAGGATTTACAGGCCTAAAAACCATGAAAAGTAGCAAAATTGAAGTTTCTAGGCATGAAAAACCGAGCAAAAAGTAGGAAATTTTATTGTAGGATCACCGCCATTTTGGCAGATTTTTCGCAGAATCTTCCCTTCAAAGATATCTTGAAAGTGTGAAAAGCCTTTTTTTTTCTTTTTTTTTCTCTCTCTCTCTTTTTTTTTCATATTTGCCAAAATGGCGGTGATCCTACAATAGATTTTATACTTTTTGCTCGGTTTTTCAGGTCTAGTAACTCCAATTTTGCTACTTTTTATAATATTTTTGTTCGTTTTTCATGGCTTTTATGCCTGCAAATCCTAAACTTCATTTTTCCAAGTTTTCCTTGGCTTAATTGCCTAGAAACCCCAAATTTACTACTTTTTCCTTTCAAAGTTATCTTGAAATTGTCAAGAGGTTTTTTCTTTTCTTTTTTTGTCTTTTTTGGGCGGTGAGTTACAGTAGATTTCCTACTTTTTGCTCGGTTTTTCAGGCCTAGAAACTCCAATTTTGCTACTTTTTACAACATTTTTGTTTGTTTTTCATGGCTTTTAGGCCAGGAAATCTTAATTTTATTTCATTTTTGCTAGTTTTCCTCGGTTTTTTGGCCTGGAAACCCCAAATTTGCTATTCTTTTATGCAAATTTCATAGGATTTTTACCAAATTTTCGCAGAATCTTAGTTATCTTGAAATTGTCAATAGGTTTTTTTTTATATTTTGCCGAAATGGCGGTGATCCTACTGTAGTTTTCCTACTTTTTTTGCTAGTTTTCGGTTTTTAGGCCTAGAAACTCTATTTTACTAAATTTTTGCTAGTTTTCCTCGGCTTTTTGGCCTGGAAACCCCAATTTTACTACTCTTTTTTGCAAATTTTCATAGGATTTTCACCAAATTTTCGCAGAATTTTCCTTTCAAAGTTATCTTGAAATTGTCAATAGGTTTTTTTTTATATTTTTGCCGAAATGGTGGTGATCCTACTGTAGTTTTCCTACTTTTTTTGCTAGTTCTTCTCGGTTTTTAGGCCTGGAAACCCCAATTTTACTACTCTTTTTTGCAAATTTTCATAGGATTTTTACCAAATTTTTGCAGAATCTTCCTGTCAAAATTATCTTGATAATTGTCAAGAGCTTTTTACATCATGGCAATCTACAGTGGATATATTTTTTTTTTCAGCAAAGAGTGGCACAAGAAGTGCTTACTTCTCTCAAAGAACATCCGGATGCATGGACGAGAGTGGATGCGATTCTTGAGTTTTCCACGAATCAGCAAACGAAATATTACGCGTTGCAAATACTCGAGCAGGTTATCAAAACAAGATGGAAAGTTCTTCCTCGAAATCAATGCGAAGGTTGTTTTTATACAATTTTAAAATTAAAAAAAAAAAATGTTTTTTTAGGAATAAAGAAATACATCGTAGGACTTATCATCAAGACTTCTTCCACACCTGAAATAATGGAGAGAGAAAAAACGTATTTGAATAAATTGAATATGATACTTGTGCAAGTATTAAAACGTGAATGGCCCAAAAATTGGGAATCGTTCATTCCCGACATAGTCGGTGCTAGCAAAACAAACGAAAGCCTTTGTCAAAACAACATGGTCATTCTTAAGCTCCTCAGCGAAGAAGTTTTCGACTTCTCCAGCGGGCAACTCACTCAAACAAAGGCCAAACATCTTAAAGATTCGATGTGTCAGGAATTTTTTCAAATTTTTCAGCTTTGCCAATTCGTCCTCGTAAGTTTATCGTGGGTTTATATTCAAAAAAATTTTTTTTAACCTTCAGGATAATTCGCAAAATGCTCCATTGGTCGGCGCAACTTTAGAAACGCTTTTACGATTTCTTAATTGGATACCTTTGGGTTATATTTTTGAAACAAAATTAATTGACACCCTTATTTTTAAGGTATTATATTAGTTTTGTTCCAACCGCAGTTTGAAACTGGTTTGAAACTCCTGGAGCATGCTCAGAAGAAGTTTCAAACTGTGGTTGGAACAAAGCATATGCGTGAAAAAATAATTTTTAATTTTTAAATTTTATTTTAGTTCCTGAATGTGCCTATGTTTAGAAACGTGACACTAAATTGCCTAACTGAAATTGCCGGTGTGACTGGAAATATAAGCGAGGAGGCTATAACTAATCTTTTCGTACAGACGATGACTCAACTTGAGCAGGTAAAAAAAATTTTAGAAATTTTTCATTTTGGCTCAAAATTTATTTTTTAGATGTTACCTATTACCACGAACATCAAAGTCGCTTATTCAGTAGGTCAAGATCAAGAGCAGAATTTCATACAAAATTTGGCCATGTTCCTCTGCACTTTTCTTAAAGAGAAAGGCTCTTACGTCGAAAAGAAAGAATTCAATAATCATCTACTTACAGTAACTTTTGTTTATTTATATCTCTTGCTATTGTTGGCTTTTTAGGCTCTTCATTCTCGTACTGATCTCAGAAGTAGAGGATGTTGAAATTTTCAAGATCTGCTTAGAATATTGGAGTGCTCTTTCGGCCGATTTGTACACTTCGGTTTCGACGTATCAGCAGCCACCTCCTTGTACGGCGTATTCGCCGAAATTTACCGTTCCCGGCGTGAATGCCAGACGGGAGTTTTATGCCGTCGTATTAACTAAAGTAAGTTAAGAAAATCTTTTTAGTTCTTAACTTTTTTTTGGAATATATCAAAAACTATGAGGTTTATGGCAAAAAATATTAAGTACAAAACTGTTCTAAATTAAATTTTCAACAAAAAGCGTTTAGCTGAAAACGTTTCTAAAGTGAACGGTTTTGGAGTTACGAGTCGATAAAAAGTTTTTTGTAACATTTTGACAAATCGTCAAATAACTTGAAAACTGCTAGTCTTAGCAAAATGAAGGCTAAGTACAAAAGGAATCTTTATGCGATTTTCTATATAAAATGTCTAATACGTTTTCCCCAAAAAACTAATAGTTTAGGAGATATGTATGGTCTAAAATCAATTTTCTGCTTTTTTGCCTGTTTGACTTAATTTTCCCACGTTTTTCTCCGTTTTTAGGGTGGAAACTTCAATTTAACTACCTTTTTGTACGTTTTCCTTGCTTTTTTAGCGTAGAAACCACAATTTCACTAGTTTTTCTCGGATTTTAAGCCTGTTTGACTTAAGTTTTCCACGTTTTTCTCCGTTTTTTAGGGGATAAAACTTCAATTTAACGACCTTTTTGTTCGTTTTCCTCGGTTTTGTGGTTTTCCAGCCAAACGAAGCAGCCAAGGCGAGGCAGAACGGCCTCGACTCGCCTCGGGCTGCAAACTAAACTTAAAAGCGAACGCTTCCGAGGTGGCGAGTTGAGGCAGCGATTCAGAAAAACAGGGCATTTGTGCCCTGAGTCAGTTTCAGTTCATATATCAGACTCACCATTGTCTGTGGCGAGTGCCGCATTTTTGCTGACGTCAAAATTGATAGAAAAACGAAATCTACTCATGCATTTCCCCCTAAAACTATTACTTCAGGAGATATGGTCTAAAATCCACTGTAATTTAGTCCTTTTGACCTTAAAATTTATAAAGATTTTGATCGTAACTCAAAAACCGTTCACTTATTTAAGATTGTATGCTAAACACTTTTTGTTGGAAATTTAATGTAGATTATTTTTTTACTAAATATTTTTTGTGCTAAACCTCATAGTTTTTGAGATATTTAATGAAAACGCTTTTTTACACCTTTCTCTTCCAAAAGGCTCCAATCGCTGTAACTTTTTACCATCTTTTTCGCCCTTTTTTAATCTAAATTTTTGTAGGTGCGACATCATGATCTCGCGTATGGCGAAACCCGAAGAAGTGCTCATTGTCGAAAATGAGAATGGTGAAGTAGTCCGGGAGTTTATGAAAGATACTGACGCTATTAACCTCTATGTGACAATGCGAGAAACGTTGGTTTATCTAACCCATCTTGATTATGCAGACACCGAAAGGATCATGACTGAAAAACTCTGCAATCAAGTCAACGGCCTCGAGTGGTCATGGAGAAACCTGAATACAGTAATAAAATTTAATTATCATAAAAAATTTAATTTCTTTTCAGTTATGTTGGGCCATCGGAAGCATATCTGGTGCTATGCATGAAGAAGATGAAAAGCGTTTTCTCGTCACTGTTATCAAGGAGCTTTTGGCGTTATGCGAGCAGAAAAAAGGGAAAGATAATAAAGCAATAATTGCTTCCAATATTATGTACGTTGTGGGACAATATCCTAGGTTTTTAAGAGCCCATTGGAAATTTTTGAAGACTGTCGTTAACAAGTTATTTGAGTTCATGCATGGTAAAAAATTAAAAAAAATTTTTTTTTTATTTATTAAATTTTAGAAACGCACGAGGGTGTACAGGATATGGCGTGTGATACTTTCATTAAAATTGCGACGAAATGTCGTCGGCATTTCGTCGCCGTTCAAGTTGGCGAGACTGTTCCTTTTATCGAAGAGATTCTAGCGACGATCAGTACCATCATATGCGATTTGCAAACTCAGCAGGTCCACACGTTCTACGAAGCCGTCGGTTTGATGATTAGCTCACAAGCGGATCAGGTCGCTCAGGAGGCTCTTATCGAAAAATATATGTCGCTACCCAACGAAGTTTGGGACGACATAATCTCCAATGCTTCTAAGAATGTTGATACACTGAAAGATCCGGATATTGTTAAGCAGCTTGTTAGCATATTAAAAACTAATGTTAGAGCGTGTAAATCATTGGGACATCCTTATGTTATGCAGGTTAGCCAATTTTCATTTTATTTTTGAATTGTAAGGAAGCAGTTTTCCATTTTCAAGCCCAAAAATTTCCCCTTTCTGTATGATTTTCGTTGTTTTTTCCCTTTTATTTATTAATTTCTCTTGTTTTAGTTGGGAAGAATATATCTCGATATGCTCAATGTTTATAAAGTTATGAGTGGTAATATAACCGCTGCTATTACGGCGAATGAGAAGGCATAACTAAACAGTTGTTAATTAAAAGTATGAGAGTCGTTAAGAAAGAAACTCTGAAATTAATATCAGATTGGATCAGCCGAACTCATGAACATGCGATGGTATATCAATTTTAAATTTTGTGTTCAACATGTTTTTTTGTTAGGTACTAGAGAACTTCATCCCACATTTGTTGGATGCTGTACTCCTCGATTACAACCACTGCACCATCGCTGCTGCTCGAGAACCTGAAGTTCTTTCAGCGATGGCGACCATCGTGAACCAACTTCAAGGTCATATCACGTCTGAAATTCCGAAAATTTTCGACGCCGTTTTCGAATGTACTTTAGAAATGATCAAAAAAATTTCGAAGAGTACCCTGAACACAGAACCAACTTTTATTTGCTTTTACAGGTAATTTTGTTTATTTATTTCCCTGTTTTCGGTGCTAATTGTTTAAATTTTAGGCTGTTAACACACATTGCTTTCCTGCATTTTTAAGTATACCTCCGGCTCAATTCAAACTTGTTCTGGATTCAATTATTTGGGCTTTTAAGCACACTATGAGAAATGTGGCTGATACAGGACTTCAAGTGAGTAATTCTTTACATTTTATCTCAACTTTCTCAAGTCTGTTGCTGCATTAACCTCCACGAACGGTTTTATGGGGGGGGGGGGGGGTTGACCCCGTTGAAACACCGGTTTTTCAGACAAAACACTGAAGAAAAAGCTCGAAAAAATTTGATAAAACTGCTGTTTTTCTGTCAAAAGGATTAAAAAAATAAAAAATAAATAAACAAATAAAAAATAAAAATAAAATAAAATAA
The DNA here is from genome assembly GCA_014119065.1 of Orius insidiosus. Lineage (NCBI taxonomy): Eukaryota > Metazoa > Arthropoda > Insecta > Hemiptera > Anthocoridae > Orius > Orius insidiosus. Next base: position 72,564 of record JACGAQ010000909.1, on the reverse strand, counting down.
CAATAAAAAGCTTTAAAACTGATGCTTCTTGGATTTAGGACAAAAAGAGAAAGCAGAAAATCTGACAAAACTGATTTTCTTCGAATGACCTTAAAAAAGCCTTAAAATTTGATGTTTTTCAGACAAAGTACTGATTAAAAATGCAAAACATTTACCAAAACAGGTAGTTTTTCACCAAAAGAGTAAAAAAAAACATTGAAAACTGGCGTTTCTTGGATTACGAACAAAAGGAGAAGCCAGAAAATCTCACAAAACTCGTTAATCTTGGACAATTTACCTTAGAAAAGCATTTAAATCTGAAAAGCTGATGTTTTTTGGCAAAATACTGAAGAAAAAACGCAAAAAATTTGCCAAAACAGGTGGTTTTTACCAAAAAACTAAATAAAAAAAAAACCATTAAAACTGGTGTTTCTTGGATTGAGGACCAAAATAGAAAGCCTGAAAACACTGATTTTTCTTCGACAAATGACCTTAGAAAAGCCTTAAAATCTGAAAAGCTGATGTTTTCAAACAAATACTGAATAAAAACTGAAAAACATTTGCCAATGGTGTTTTTTTTCACCAAAAGACTAAAAAAACCTTGAAAGCTGGTGTTTCTTGGATTTAAGACCAAAAGAAAAAGCAAAAACTTTGACAAAACTGACAACTCAACATTCCATAGAAAAACCTTGAAAACATTTGCCAAAACGGTGCTTTTTCACAAAAAAAAACCTTGAAAACTGGCTTTTCTTGGACGAATGACCGTAAAAAAACGCCTTAAAAATCATAAAAGGTGATGTTTTTCAGACAAAATACTGAAGAAAAACATTTGCCAAAACTGTGGTTTTTCACCAAAGAACTAAAAAAAAACCTTGAAAACTGGTGTTTTTTGTATGTAGGACCAAAAGAAAAAGCAGAAAATCTAAAAAAAAAAATTCATTTTTCTTGAACAAATGACCTTAAAAAGTCTTAAAATCTGATGTTTTTCAGACAACATTCCATAGAAAACCGCGAAAAACGTTTGCCTAAACGGTGGTTTTTCACCAAAGGACTCAAAAAAACCTTGAAAACTGGCGTTTCTTGGATTTAGGATCAAAAAGAAAGCAGAAAATCTGACAAAAGTGATTTTTCTTGGGCGAATTACATTTAAAAAGCCTTAAAATCTGAAAAGCTGATGTTTTTCAGACAAAATTCTGACGAAAAACCGCAAAAACATTTGCCAAAACGGTGCTTTTTCACAAAAAAACCTCAAAAACTGGTATCATTATTGGTATTTTTTCTTTTTTGGTTGGTTCAACTTGATGTTTTTTTGGTGTTATAAAATTCTGAACGTTCCAACCATGCATTAAAATCATTTATTTTATTGGCGATCGATTTCGGGTGCCTGTCACCCGAAGGTTTCTGAAGGAGAAAAAGAAAAACAAAAATTATTTATATAGGCTTGAGGAGGGGTGATGACAGGCACCCGAAATCGATCGCCAATAAAATAAATGATTTTAATGCATGGTTGGAACGTTCAGAATTTTATAACACCAAAAAAACATCAAAAACTGGTGTTTCTTGGATTTAGGACCAAAAGAGAAAGCAGAAAATCTGACAAAACTGATTTTTCTTGAACGAATGACCTTTAAAAACGCCTTAAAAATCTGAAAAGGTGATGTTTTTTAGACAAAATACTGAAGAAAAACCGCAAAAACTTTTGCCAAAACGGTGCTTTTTCACCAAAAAAAAACCTAGAAAACTGGCGTTTCTTGGATTGAGAACCAAAGAGAAAACATAAAATCTGACAAAACTGATTTTCTTGGACGAATTACATTTAAAAAGCCTTAAAATCTGAATTCTGATGTTTTTTAGACAAAATACTGAAGAAAAACCGCAAAAACATTAGCCAAATCGGTGTTTTTTCACCAAAGACTAAAAAGAAACTTTGAAAACTGGTGTTTCTTGGATTTAGGAACATAAGAAAAAGCGGAAAATTTGACAAAACTGATTTTTCTTGGACGAATGACCTTAGAAAAGCCTTTAAATCTAAAAAGCTGATGTTTTTCAGACAAAATACTGAAGAAAAACCGCAAAAACATTTGCCAAATCGGTGTTTTTCACCAAAAGACTAAAAAGAAACCTTGAAAACTGGTGTTTCTTGGATTTAGGACCAAAACAAAAAGCATAAATTTTGACAGAACTGACAACTCAACATTCCATAGAAAAACCGCAAAAACATTTGCCAAAACGGTGCTTTTTTACAATAAAAAACCCTGAACACTGGTGTTTCTTGGATTTAGGAACATAAGAAAAAGCGGAAAATTTGACAAAACTCATTTTTCTTGGACGAATGACCTTAAAAACGCCTTAAAAATCTGAAAAGGTGATGTTTTTTAGACAAAATACTGAAGAAAAACCGCAAAAACATTTGCACAAACGTTGGTTTTTCACTAAAAAACTAAAAAAAAAACCTTGAAAACTGGTGTTTCTAGGATTAAGAACCTAAGGGAAGCCAGAAAATCTCACAAAACTTGTTAATTTGGATAAATGACCTTGGAAAACCTTTTAAATCAGAAAAAATCTAACTAGAACTGATGTTTTTCAAACAAAATACTGAATAAAGAACGCAAAAAATTTGCCAAAACTGTTGGTTTTGTCACGCCTGAGCGTGCTGGGGCCCAGCTACTTATGGGCCGGACAACAATTTAGGGAAAAAATAATATAAATAAAAAAAAACAACAAATACCTCTGTTATGAAATTTAATGAAAAAATAAAATAAATTTACACTTGATCAAAATCTTCACCAACACCCTTGGCAACACCTTTTACCTTTATAAATATTTGGATGCTCGGACAGAAAAACGTCCTTCCTCGACAGGAACTCTCTCAAGCCTGCCCGCTCCGGGGCTCCCCCTCTTAAACCGGTCAGGGACCCGCGGGCCCCGTTACCGCACCCTACCCCACGTTACGTGGGCAGTGCAGGGGGTACCGTGACACCCCCCTCTCGAAGGCGGCAGCACGGCGCCCCCCTAGGGCGGCGGGTACCCAGTGGGGGTGTAACAACGGCGAGAGGTGTTATGCCCCAAGAGGGGCAGAATGGCCGAGAATAGAGGAGTCATAATGTTGCCAAAGAACGTTGAAACTACATATTTGCCCAAAACTGGGACCTTTAAATTATTTGCCCAAAACTGGCTAAAAAATAAAATTGTGAGGTAAAACAAAAAAAAATTTTCTTTTTTTTTTTTTGACATGACTTTGAAAATCAAAAGTGATTTGAAAAATAAAATTTAAAAATTTAGAAGACGTAGTGAAAAAAAAAAAAAAAAAAAATAATGATGATGAAAATTATTGATCGTCTGTTCCTTCATTGGCAGCTTCTTCGGTCGCGCGACGATCCTCGAACCATCGAGGTGCCAGACAAGCAACCTAAATCTTTGAAGCTATAGGAAAAAAAAATTCGGAAAAAGAAAAAAAAAAATTAATTGAGGTTGAGCGAGGTTCCTGCTTTTTTTTTTTTTTTTTTTTTTTTTTTTTTGTAATAGGTATATGTTGCCAAAACACTTTGTTAGTCACAAAAATTAACATTAAAATTTAAAATCGACAAAAATAGACATTTTATCTTTTAGACAAAATTTAACTTCCCACGTCCTGTGGGACCTTTTTTACTTGAGAGATATGAACCCTAGAAATTTTTGAGGGATCGCTCTCATTTGCAACTTCATACGACACTTCGGAAAGCTTTGAGATGACGATATGCGGCACTGAAAATTTGTACGACAGCTTCGCAGAAATTTTCTTCGCCTTGTCGGATAAGATATGAGTTTTTACGAGGACCTTGTCACCGACGTTAGTTTTACATTATCATGTTTCTTATTATAAATTTTGCCATACTTTTCCTTGGCTCGGCCAATATTTTGCAACGCTTCCGACCACATTTCCTGTGGCGTGCGGCCGATTCCTTGGACGGGGACATCCCACTCCAAGTTTAATGGGGTATTCAATCTTCTTCCCAAGAAAAGCTCGGCTGGTGTGAAACCAGTGGAGGAATTGACAGCCGTATTTAACGCCATCTGAAAGAATGGCAGGTTCGCAGACCACTTCGTCTGGTTATCGCCGAAATATGCGATTAAAGCCGGCTTTAGGTTTCTCAGACACTCTCGGCTTTGCTCGGATTTGGGTAATAAGGAATTTGGAACTCTTTTTTCACCCCATGGGAAAACAGGAAATCATGCAACGATTTTGCCTTAAAAATCGAGTGATTATCAGTCATGACGGTCGTCCAGAACCCAAAATAATTAAAAATTTTTTCTCGAAGGCACGTGATAACGGAAGACGTATTGCCATTTCGGATAGGGAACAGAAAACTGAAACTTGTAAACGCGTCAACCGCCACGAAGATGTACTTAAAACCATTGCTGAGGGGAAGGGGTCCTGCTAGATCGACAAATAACATCTCGCCAGGTCTTGTGGGGGTAAAACTGGAAAGATGTCCCTTGGGCTTATTTTGTTCAGGTTTAGCTCGTTGACATGCCAAGCATCTTCTAACCCTTACTGCCACAAACTCACGCATTTTGGGAAAATAAAAGGTTTCCCTAATTTTGTGGAGCGTCCTAGCGATACCTTGATGTGAGCCGATCAGCTCGGCGTGATAATACTTGAAAACCATATGTTGGAACGATTTTGGAACTACTACTCGTTTTTCGGATGGGGAAATACTGAAATAAAGTTTATTTCCGGACAAAGAATAATTTTGGACCGGAATATTTGATTTCAGCTGGTCGATAATCGGTCGAAGCGAGTCATCTTCCAGCTGAGCTTCTTCAAGATCCTGAAATACTTCGGGGATCCTCTGTAGGACACATATTGCTTCAGCTGATTCAGCGAATGCATCCACCGGATTCCTCGACAGATAGTCCGCTATGGAATTTTTTTCACCCTTAATGTGATGCGCTTTATAGCGGTAGCTCATAATTCGAGCTGCAATTCGTGCATGACCCCCTTTATTTTGCATGGATATCACTGAAGTCAGGGCCTTGTGGTCTGTGAAGAGGTCGAACTCCGCAAATTCCAGGTAAATGTGGAATTTGTCGAAGGCGAAAACTACTGCCAGAGTTTCCAACTCATAGGCACTATAGTTTTCTTCAGCGCCTCTTAACTTCCTCGAAGCGTATGCAATAGGTCGGTATGAGTCATCTTCCCGCTGCGCCAAACAGGCTGCAATCCCTAACGATGACCCATCCGTAAAAACGGCAAAACGATTACCGAAATCTGGGGTCTTGAGCACAGGAGGGGAGGTGATTCTTTTTCTTAATGACTCCCATGCATGTTGGCATTGGTCTGTCCAGATCATATCGCACTTGATTTTTTTTAGGGCGTTCAACGGGCGAGAAATGATCGCCAAGTCGGGGATAAATCTCGCGAAAAAATTTACGCTCCCCAGAAAACTCGCCACCTGCTTCGGGGTGGTTGGTTTTGGAATGCTTAAAACCGCGTTAATGCGATCAGGGTCAATCGAAATCCCCCCTTCCTGAATAGTATGGCCAAGAAAATTTATTTTTGGTCGCAAGTTGAATTTTGTCTGGATTGACAGTTAAATTTGCCTTTTCTAAGCGCTCTAAAATGACAGAGATATGTTTAACATGGTCATCCCACGAAGAGCTATAGATGCAAATATCATCTAAGTAAAAAAAAATGAAATCGTGGTTTAAATCCCCGAAAATTGATTCCATCAATTGCGAAAAAACATTTCCCGCTAGGAAATGCCGAAAGGGACGCGATTACATGAAACACCCAAAAGGGGTGGAAACGCCGTTAACTTCCGGGACTCTGGCGACAACGGTATCTGGTTGTAAGCCGAATTTAAGTCCATAACTGTGAAGTATCGGGCCTTTAAATGCAAAAAGGCAGATTCTATAGTTGGAATCGGGAAATAAACTGTACTCTAAATTTCGTTTAATTTTCTGTAGTCGACTACTAATCTAAAATCTTTTGCTTTGCCTGGAGTGGGCTTTTTCGGTACCAAAAAAGCCGGAGAGGCAAAATCAACTGAAACCCTTTCAATAACCCCGTCCGATAAAAGTTTGTCGACAATCTCGCGCATGATTTGCTTTTCTCCGGGCCCTGGGGAAAAACTAATCGTTGTGGCTTGAGTGTCGAATTTTCTTTAAGTCGTAAAGAGCACTGAATGACATCGGTTCGGCCTAAACGCGAAGTCAAAGTATCAGGAAATTTTTAATAAGAATTTTAATAAGTTTTCTTGAGTACAAATACGATTTAAGTTGTGAAAACGGCTATCCGTTTTCGGAAAAAGAGGAAATTTAATATTTGGTGCAAATTTAAAGGATATTATTGATTCAGCCGGGTCTAGTATCATTTCTGAAAAGCGCATAAAATTAAAACCTAAAACTAGGTCGATGGGGAGGGATTCCAGGATAAGAAAATGGAATTTCCAGGTAAAATTACCTATTTTTATTCCTAAATCAACTCCCTTTTTACACAATATAGTGCTAGAATCTCCAACTACCACCGGCACTGGACGTTGCAGCGTCCTGCCGGCGACGGATGGGATCACCGCAAATCGCGTCAAAGGTTGGTTGACTTATACAACAGATGGAGGCTCCCGAATCGACGAGGGCTAAAAATTTGTTTGATTCTAAAAGGATTGGTAAGCAATTATTTAATTGAGAAACGGTAATTTGATTTATGACGCTTTCTTCTGAGATACTGACCCGCGATTTTAGTTTTTTTTATCGTTCGATTTTAGTTTTTTTATCGTTCGGCTGTTTGATTTTGCTTTGATTTATCGGGCTCTTTCTGCGGGGAATCCGTTTTTTTTGTTATGGACATTTGTGACTCCTTTTATTATCATTCTTCTGATAAGAATTAGGATTTCCGAAATTTGTTCCATGTCGAATGCTTTCTTCACTCCGTTTTTTTATCCGGGCTGGTTTGGAACTTTTGTTCGTCAGGGCTTTTGTTTGAAACTCGGTTCGATCAGAATACTTTTGTTGTAATTTTTATCGAAACGACGCGTTTTATTCGAAAAAGGTCGAAAGGAACTCGCAGACATTTCGAGCTTCGCACGGATTGGACCAAAGAACGTAGTTCTTCAATCGATTTAGGTTGGATCCAATTGGAAACGAGAACTCGTATAATTTACGTTGCACAGGATCGTATCAATTTTTTCGGCGTCAGAAAGCGAGGTGAGGAGGGCCGAGTACTTGAGGACGTTCGCAATCCCAAAGTTTCAAAATTCCGCTGGAGGGCGGTAAACTTTCTTTGAACTAAAAATGCTTTAGTTGAGGGGGTCGTAAAAATTGTCTAAATCAATTTAGAGACGTTTTTAAACGATAAATCAGTAGTTTCAGAAATTAATCTTTTCAGAATTAGATTGGTTTGATTTACCGCTATTCGTTTAATAGTGTAGGGAAATGTTCGGGGGACAATTCGTCTATCTTCCGGATCTCGTCCAAGAAATTAAGAACAGTCCACACGTTATCAGTTTTTTATCACAGGTATATTCGACATTTTGTCTTCGACATAACGAGGGATTTTTTCAGGTGGTGAAGGTGATTTTCGTGTGGTGATTTGTGGGATTATCGGGGTTTTTGTGGCGTTTGCTCTGAAGGGGGTATTTGTTTCATTAAGGTAAGAATTTGATTTATTTTAGAAGTCAATTGCCCCACTTCAGTTTTTAAAGCAGTGAGGATTCATCATTTTTTTGGCATTTCCGTCCACTGAGGATTGCAATTTAATAAGGTCTTTTTCCAAGCACTTAAACCTATTACAATTGTCGCATTCCCAAACCGCTCGCCTTTCTTGGTTCATTTTGGTAAACGTTGCTTTGTCGAGCAACCGGGTGCATGGAAAATGGAAAATCCGTGAGCATTTAGCGCACTTAGCGAAATCTTCCGCTGTGATGTCTCCCAGACAAACATTGCACGCGGCCATTTTAAGAAAATCTTGTTAGAGTTTTCAAAAAAAATTTTTTTTGTTCAGGATTTACGTTTTAAAAAAAAATTCAATAAATAATGGAAAGGGAAAGTAAAAATCAAATCGAAAGTGCTATCTTTAAAAATCAAAATGAAGGTCACTGGAAAAATGGGAGGATTAACGCTAATAACAACGTAGATAAGACATGGAAAGACGAAATTATCACACAAATTATTCACAAAAATTAAAATTTTTTCTTTTCTCTTTTTTTTTTTTTTATCAAAACAACACAAAACACAAGGGGTGGATTAAATACAAAATATGTACAGGATGCTCTGCTACCAACTGTCACGCCTGAGCGTGCTGGGGCCCAGCTACTTATGGGCCGGACAACAATTTAGGGAAAAAATAATATAAATAAAAAAAACAACAAATACCTCTGTTATGAAATTTAATGAAAAAATAAAATAAATTTACACTTGATCAAAATCTTCACCAACACCCTTGGCAACACCTTTTACCTTTATAAAATATTTGGATGCTCGGACAGAAAAACGTCCTTCCTCGACAGGAACTCTCTCAAGCCTGCCCGCTCCGGGGCTCCCCTCTTAAACCGGTCAGGGACCCCGCGGGCCCCGTTACCGCACCCTACCCCACGTTACGTGGGCAGTGCAGGGGGTACCGTGACAGTTTTCACCAAAAGACTCAAAAAAAGCTTGAAAACTGATGTTTCTTGGAGTAAAAGCCGAAAGAGAAGCCAGAAAATCTGATAAAACAGCCCCCCCCCCCCTCCCCACAACAAAAACTGCCGTTGGTGCGAGCTTCAGTGCATAAAATAATAAAATTGAATTTCAGATTCTACACCAGCTTCTTTTGAACATCGATCAGCACGAACAAGCAGCTATCAGTTTCTACGCCACTTACTTCACCGACATTCTTCAGCATATCCTTTCAGTTGTGACAGACACATCACACACCGCCGGTAACATATCTCAAACAAAAATTTTCAATAATCAATTCTTTTTAAAAAGGTTTGACGATGCACGCTCAAATTTTGGCTTACATGTTCAAACTCGTCCGGAACAGCCCGATCGGTGTTCCGACCGGTACGCCGGGGCCGCAGAACGTCGCTTTCGTCCAGGAATATGTCGCGTCTATACTAAAATCAGCTTTTTCCCATCTGACCGACAATCAAATAAAAGTCACAGTACAAGGGATGTTCAATTTAGACCACGACATCCAAGCTTTTAAGGAGCATCTGCGAGACTTCCTTGTTCAAATAAGAGTAAATATTGTACCATAAAATCAATCATTTTAACTCATTTTTTGTTTAAAAAATAGGAATACACTGGTGAAGATGACTCAGATTTATTTTTGGACGAAAGGGAAATGAACTGAGGCAAATCGAAGCAAACAAGAGACGAATTCAAATGACAGTACCCGGAATCATCAATCCTCATGATATACCAGAAGATATGCTTCTTTAAAATAAATGCCCAAGTAATTTTTTTTTCATTTATACCTTTTTTTTTTTTCTTTTTCTTTTGTTCGCTTGTAAATTGTGTAAATACTGAAGGTGATAACGGGTGCCGGTTTTCTAAGCATTTTTTGTTTTTTTCAATACATAATTTTTTAGTATTCTATCTTTTCATTTTTATGAACCCCAGAAAATCTATGGAATAAATTCTATCTGCTGAGAAAACCACAATTTCTTTAATCATCAAATTTTTCGACGTTTTCGTCTGTTTTGTAGCGTTTTCACACCTTTTTTGTTTCATCTGAAATTTGCCCGTAAAACCCCTTAGAAAAATTGACTTTTTGATCGTTTTTCTCCAGATTTTGTGGAAAAAAAAATTAATCGTTTTCCTACGTTTTCGTCTGTTTTGTAGTGTTTTCATAACTTTTTCGTTTTATCTGAAATATACCTGTAAAACCCCTTAGAAAAGTTAACTTTTGATAGTTTTTCTCCAGATTTTGTAAAAAAATTAACATTTTCTGACGTTTTCGTCCGTTTTGTAGCGTTTTTACAACTTTTTCGTTTTATCTGTTTGCCTGAGAAACCCCTGAGAAAAATTGACTTTTTGATTGTTTTTCTCCAGATTTCGTCCAAAAAAAAAAAAAAAAAAAAAAAAAAAAAAAAAAAAAAAATGACGTTTTTGTCCATTTTGTTGCGTTTTTACTACTTTTTAGTTTTATCTGTTTGCGCGGGAAACCCCCGAGAAAATTTGACTTTTTGAACGTTTTTCTCCAGATTTCCTGGAAAAAAAGTTAATCATTTTTCAACGTTTTAGTCCGTTTTGTAGGCGTTTTTACAACTTTTTCGTTTTATATGTTTGCCTGAGAAACCCCTGAGAAAAATTGACTTTTTGATTGTTTTTCCCCAGATTTCGTCGAAAAAAAAAAAAAAAAAAAAAACTAATAATTTTCCGACGTTTTAGTCTGTTTTGTAGCTTTTTTACACCTTTTTCGTTTTATCTGAAATTTGCATGAGAAACCCCTGAAAAAAATGGACTTTTTCGTTCGTTTTGTTGCGTTTTCTCAATTTTTTCGTGTTATCTGAAATTTGCGCGAGAAACCCCCGAGAAAATTTGACTTTTTGATCGTTTTTCGCCAGATTTTGTGGGGAAAAAAGCTCGTTTTTCAGCCTGAAAAATTTCAGGCATTTTCTTGGGATTTGGTCCTACGAAAACGTCGAGAGATTTATTACTTTTCTTTTGCATAAATAACTGGGATGTTTTTTCGAAGTCCCCTCAAAAAGTCATTCTGTCATACAAAATCCCCAAAAAATTTGGTTTAAGGACGTTTTCTTGAAAAAAAAATTGCTTTGTCAGACTAAACTCCTAGAAAAACGTTGGGAAATCGCTAGAAAAACGTCGGGAAATCCCTTAAAAAGTTGATTTTTTGGCCATAAGAGATTTGTCTGATAAAACGACTTTTCGTTGGATTTTCCTACGTTTTGCTTGGTTTTTTGTCCATAAAAATTTGTGGCGTTTTCTTTGGATTTTCTCCTTCACTCCTATCCAAATATCTGAAATAAGTATATTTTCATTATTTCTCTAATTTTTATATTTTCTTTCAATTGTTTCAGGTGGTGAATTGTCCGAGTGCTAGTGTGATTGATAGAACGATGTGTCTTTTTTCCCAAATGGAATCTTTGTTAATTTTTTTTTTTAATAATTAAAGAAGTGATTGTATGAAAGATGGGAAAATTGTTAATGTGTAATAGTTTTGTTACATGAGTTTTTATTTTATAAGTTGGTTTAGAATAATGTGTATGAAAAAACAGGATAAATTAGTAATAAAGGTCAATGTACAGACTCTTTTTCATCAGGTTTTAAGAATTTTTCGATACCGTTGATGTTAATTAAAGAATATTTTTTAAAAAAACAAACGGAATAAGACAAAAAAAAGTTTTCAATATTTTTTTTTCTCTATTTCAGTCTAGAAGTAATTAAAGCCAAAGGTTTTATTTTGGTTTTCTGGTCATTTTGTATTTTTTTTTTCCTCCCCTTTTTTTATTATTTTGTCAGTCTCCTTTTTTTTTTTAAATGCCCTCTATGAGGTGCGTAATTTTGATTTTTCTCGACTTATTTTTTTTCTGAAGTTGTCATATTTCTATATTAAAAAAATGCTTCCAAAAGATTTCCTTTTTTTTTTTTATTGAACATTCATGTTATTTATTTTTGTCAATAGACTGAAGATTTGTAAAATCCTCTTCGGAAATAAAAATGTCAAGAAAGTCTATTCAACAATGAGATTATTTTTTAATTAAAACTAAATTGCTAATAAATATGTCTGACGAGACCAGAATTTACTTGTGAGGAATCCATTCTTATTTTTAGGCTATTTAATTGCAACATTCTAAGGAGGAATGTTGTGGTACCCTCGACAGATGGTTTTTAGGAAACTGGATTTGCTGAGTTTAGACACTTCCTCTTTGTATTCTGCAAGATTTTTAACATTGTTAGAACTTTTATTCTGGAAGATGTTTAACTGCGCTCGAAGGAAGTTAAGAGTTTGGTCACTTCCTCTTATTTTCTGCAAGATTTTTAACTTTTTTAAAACTTTTATTCTGGAAGATGTTTAACTCCGTTCGAAGGAAGTTAAGAGTTTGGTCACTTCCTCTTACATTCTGCAAGATTTTTAACATCGTTAGAACTTTTATTCTGGAAGAAGTTTTACTGCGTTCGAAGGAAGATAATTGTGGTACCCTCGACTGATGGTTTTTAGGAAACTGGATTTGCTGAGTTTAGACACTTCCTCTTTGTATTCTGCATGATTTTTAACATTGTTAGAACTTTTATTTTGGAAGATGTTTAACTGCGCTCGAAGGAAGTTAAGAGTTTGGTCACTTCCTCTTCAATTCTGCAAGATTTTTAACATCGTTAGAACTTTTATTCTGGAAGAAGTTTTACTGCGTTCGAAGGAAGATAATTGTGATACCCTCGACTGATGGTTTTTAGGAAACAGGATTTGCTGAGTTTAGACACTTCCTCTTTGTATTCTGCAAGATTTTTAACATTGTTAGAACTTTTATTTTGGAAGATAACTGCGCTCGAAGGAAGTTAAGAGTTTGGACACTTCCTCTTCAATTCTGCAAGATTTTAAACTTTTTTAGAACATTTATTCTGGAAATGTTCAACTCCGTTCGAAGGAAGTTAAGAGTTTGGTCACTTCCTCTTCAATTCTGCAAGATTTTTAACTTTTTAGAACATTTATTCTGGAAGATGTTCAACTCCGTTCGAAGGAAGATAATTGTGATACCCTCGACTGATGGTTTTAGGAAACTGGATTTGCTGAGTTAGACACTTCCTCTTTGTATTCTGCAAGATTTTTAACATTGTTAGAACTTTTATTTTGGAAGATGTTTAACTGCGCTCGAAGGAAGTTAAGAGTTTGGTCACTTCCTCTTATTTTCTGCAAGGTTTTTATCTTTTTTAAAACTTTATTCTGGAGGATGTTTAACTGCGTTCGAAGGAAGTTAAGAGTTTGGACACTTCCTCTTCAATTCTGCAAGATTTTTAACTTTTTTAGAACATTTATTCTGGAAGATGTTCAACTCCGTTCGAAGGAAGTTAAGAGTTTGGTCACTTCCTCTTATATTCTGCAAGATTTTTAACATCATTAGAACTTTTATTCTGGAAGAAGTTTTACTGCGTTTGAAGGAAGATAATTGTGATACCCTCGACTGATGGTTTTTAGGAAACTGGATTTGCTGAGTTTAGACACTTCCTCTTTGTATTCTGCAAGATTTTTAACATTGTTAGAACTTTTATTTTGGAAGATGTTTAACTGCGCTCGAAGGAAGTTAAGAGTTAGGTCACTTCCTCTTATTTTCTGCAAGATTTTTAACGTTTTTAAAACTTTTATTCTGGAAGATGTTTAACTGCGTTCGAAGGAAGTAAAGAGTTTGGACACTTCCTCTTATATTCTGCAAGATTTTAACATCGTTAGAACTTTTATTCTGGAAGATGTTTAACTGCGTTCGAAGGAAGTTAGGAGTTTGGACACTTCCTCTTATTTTCTGCCAGATTTTTAACATTGTAAGGAAGTTATTGAGATACATACAAAATAATATTTTAAAAAATTGTATAAAAATACGTTTTTAATATATATTTTTTTACAGACCATATTTCGAGGATTATTGTTTTATATACCTATACATTACATAACTTTAAATCAATAAAACACAAACCATTCATCATGTAGCATAAAGAAATAACATAAAAAATATCATGTAGCGTAAAGAAATAACCCAAATTAATATGAAAAGCGGTAAAGTAAGAGATTTTGGCTAAATTGGAGTTATGATCTACCTGCCTTCTGAAAAAAGAAATAATGAGCATAGCAGTTCAATTATTACTTTAATATTACCTCAATAAGCCTTTTGAAAAATCTGCGTTCTTCTCTTTGTCTTGAACGATCTTTCTCAGCATCAGTAATTTTTTCTGAGTCAAGTTCGACCTAAAAATTATTATTATTATCATATAAAACTTAAGGGAAAGCAGGCCGAATGCTTGGATCGGATTTTAGATGCCATAAAAATTCTATATTTTTTATCCAACTGCGCAGCAAATGGATTGTTCTTCATTTCGATATGTTTGAGTTCTTTTAATGTCGATATTAAATCGATTTGAAGAATAGTTATAATATTAAAAGATAAATCTAAAATTGCAAGGCCAAGATTCTCCAAGCCTAAAAGTGATATTATAATTTAAAAATTAAATATGAGAGAATACTTGCCTGTTAAATCAGTGATGAAATTATTACTGAGTAACAACGTCCGTAAATTGTTGTTTTTATTCAATTTTGGTATTGTAGTCAAATGATTGTATCTTAAATTTACATGTATTAATGATTTACAGTGTTCGAGGTTACAGGACTTTAAATTGTTGTGGCTAAGATTAAGTTCGACAAGCCATGGCATGCTTTTTAAAAAGTCAAGCTTTAAAGGTTTCCAAGAACGATTGTTGAAAGTGAGGAATTCTAACTTCCATGGAGCTTCGAGTGCTTCTTCACAATCGCAACTGTCGCAGTATAAGCCGAGAAGTTTCGTTTTAACATCGGAGAGCGATAAATTTGAAATTTTCACTTTCCTTAATTCAAGGTAAGAGAGTTGAGCAAAATGAGAGAAAGGAATTTTAACTGTTAAAGACTCGATAAATCTTTGGGTGAGAGAGAGATGACGAAGTGTGGAAAGTCGTTTGAATAATGCGCGAGTCTCAGGATCATCTTTGTCTTCTTCAAGCTGACGAAGAACATAAAAAAGATGTTTGGGATTTACCACAAAAGATCGAACTATCATTTTCAGAAATCGATCCGTTTTCATTTTTAAAAATCATTTCTGAAAAACCTCTGCTGAGAGATAACTTCTGCTGAGAAATAACAGCAAATAGGTGGTGACATGGACGCATAGTGCTCAAATTTTCTCATTAAATGAATTCTCATTCATTTAAGTTCATAGAAATTAAAATATGCTTAAATAATTAAATAAAAATCTGTAAAACGTTTTCTACATACCTTGATTGTATTCCTTCGCGCTGCAGTGCTGCACATGAGGTAACGTTATGTTATAACCTTATCGCGTTTGTATATAGCCTTATCATATTAGATACAGTTTTGGTTCGCATATTCTTGTGCCTGTTTTTTAATTGTACGTACCTATGTATTGGATGCTCGCTAACTTTCTTGGTCCTGAAAAGGGCCGGAAGAAAGTCAGAAGATCCAATAGGAAAAGTATGTGCCTTCTCGACACCTTCGTTTCCCGTCAAGGAACTCCAGATGTCGTTCTGGCGTGGGATTATTCTTATTCCCAATGAAAAAGGAGAGCGGAGCGTCAAGTTTTGTGAGTCAGTCTCACGCTTCCTGAATTGGTGTCTCGAGAGAGACTATTTAAATAGTGATACGCCTAAAGGGCGTTATAGAGCTCGGAGAGCAGCCGGTCCTGAAAAGAACCGTTGAATATCCAAGGATTTGGATTGGCGTCTTTCGGAGTGGTGAAGTCCTTTCTCTGAGCAATCCAGGGATGTCCCAAGGCAGGCTGTATCCGGGCTTCCACGTTCGGACGGAGACGGTGCTTTTTCCTTCTGCAGGGCTGGATGGTGCTTGGCTGGATGACGAGTAGTGATTGATTATTAATCTTGAAAAAGACTTCGTGAGATCGCTAGAAGCTCTCTTGTGGTGAAGGAGTTAGGCAGTAGCTTTTGGTTACTTCCGTTAGGGTGCGTAGGCTGTACGGTTGTACCGCCACATAGCCCCCCCAAAAGCGTTGCCAGGAGGGAGTCATATGTCGAAGTGTACCTTCTTCTTCACAGTCCGTCCGGATCGGGTGGTGATCTGCGTCGAAGGAGTCGGCTGAGTTGGTGCTGTATCCGCAGGTTCGCCTTCGTTCGATGGCGCGTCGTCGAAGATCGCGGGCTTCACCCTGTCGATGGATACCGTGGTTTCCCGGTTGTCGAGCTGTATGCTAAAAGTCTTGTCGGTACGGGAAAGAACTCGGAAAGGTCCTTCATACGGAGGTGTTAGAGAACGCTTGAGCCCCTCTATTCTTAGGAAGACGTGGGTGCACGTTTGTAGCGATTTCGGAACAAAGACTTTTGTCGACTGGTTCCTGGGGGGCATCGGTCGCAACGAAGTTATTGTGTTCTGTAGCTGTTGGACAAAAGCGTCGCAGTCCACCGACTCTTTTGATGGTATGAAGAAATCTCCAGGCAGCCGAAGCGTGGTGCCGAAGACAAGTTGAGCTGGACTGTGATTCCCCGTGTTTAAGGCGTTTCTAAGTCCAAGGAGCACGATGGGAAGGTGTTTTGTCCAGGTTGTTTGTGCATCCCGAGCCGTAAGAGCCGCCTTGAGCGTTCGGTGCAATCTCTCAATTTGGCCGTTGGCTTGTGGGTGATAGGCTGTGGTCCTTATACGGTCGATTCCAAGAAGCAGGACGAGTTGACGAAAGAGTTGGGATTCAAATTGTCTCCCTTGATCCGTTGTAAGTCGGAGTGGCGTCCCGAAGCGAGCGATCCAATGTTCGATTAGAGCCCGGGCGACTGTCTCGGCGAGCGTGTTCGGAAGAGGGATCGCTTCTGGCCATCTCGAAAAACGGTCGATCATTGTCAAACAGTACGTCATTCCTTCGGAAGTCGGTAGTGGACCGATTAAGTCAATGTGGAGGTGTTCGAACCTTCCTGCGGTCGGGAAAGATCCAAGTGGAGAGATCGTATGTCGCGTGATTTTTGATTTTTGGCAGCCGATGCATGACTTGGCCCATTTTCCGGTGTCCACGTTCATGCCCGGCCAAAAGTATCGCTGCGAGACCATTTTTCGAGAAGTTCGAACTCCAGGGTGACTTGGCGTATGGATGTTGTGAAAGGCGGCTCTTCGGAAATGAAATGGGAGGTACGGTCGAGGTTTGTCCAGTGTAGTCTCGCAAAGGATTGAAACGAGTGAACCTGGGATGCTAATTTTCTCGAGCTTAAATGAACCCGTCGGAAGAGTGCCGTTTTGTTCTTCAAGTAGTTGAGCTTTTTCGAGCGCTTCCCAATTGTCAGGCAATAGATCTACCTCGTCCACTCGGGAGAGAGCGTCCGCTACCGGATTTTCAGCGCCATTTATATGTCGGATATCCGATGTGAATTGCGCTATGAAGCTGAGGTAACGAGTTCGAATAGGTGAGCTTGAAGTTGATGGTTTGTCGAATGCGAACGTGAGAGGGCGATGGTCTGTGCGAATCATGAACTTCCGTCCTTCGAGAAGTGGTTGGAAGTGTTTGACTGCCTGGTACATAGCGAGAAGTTCGCGGTCGTATGTGGAGTATTTTTGCTGGGCTGGAGACAGTGCTTTTGAAAAAAATCCGAGGGGTGTCCAGGTGTCTCCATCCAGTTGTTGAAGTGCTGCTCCGATGCCCTTGTCTGATGCGTCGCAGTCGAGTGAGATGATAGCATCAGGGTTTGGGTGTCCCAATCGCGTGGCATTCCTTAAGTCTTCTTTAGTTTGATCAAAAGCCGCCGTTGATTCCGGGTTCCAGTCGATTTTGCGTTTGTCATTTTTCTTACTGCCTTTTAAATATTCGTTGAGTGGACGTTGCCTTTCAGCCGCGTGAGGAAGACATTTTCGGTAAAAATTGACCATAGCCAAGAATCGCCTTAAGTCCTTGATGGTCTCGGGCTTCGGGTAAGAGTTGATGGCGTCGACTTTAGTTTCGATCGGTGTGATTCCGTTTGCATCGATGTTGTAACCGAGGAAATTGACGGTGTTTTTTCCGAAGACACATTTTGGAATTTTGAGAGTTAATCCATGTGTTGAAAGACGTTTAAATACTTCTTCGAGGTGTTCCTTGTGTTCTTCCTCGGAAGACGAGGAGACGAGAATGTCGTCGATATATGCGAACACGAAAGGGAGGTCGCGAAAAATAGAGTCTATAAACCTTTGGAAAGTCTGCGCGGCGTTCCTCAGTCCGAAACACATCCTTGTAAATTCGAAGAGTCCAAATGGAGTTATAACGGCTGTCTTGGGTATGTCTTCTTCAGCTATCGGGATTTGAAAGTAGGCGCGTTCCAAATCGAGAGTAGAAAATATTGTCTTGCCTGTAAGACCAATATTCAGATCGCTGATGTGAGGAATACTGTATTTGTCTGGGGTAGTCTTCGAGTTGAGACGGCGAAAGTCCCCGCAGGGTCGAATGGTGCCATCGGGTTTATCAACGATGTGTAATGGACTAGCCCATTGGCTTTTGGAAGGCTTACAGATGCCTTCTTCCACCATTCGGTAGAATTCCTCTTTTGCGGCTTTATACCTCTGCGCCGTTAGACGGCGTGCTTTTTCTGCGACAGGGCGCCCGGTTGTCTCGATGTAATGTTGCACGTTATGTTTGATAACGTCCTTTGCGAAAGCCGGTTGTGTTATGTCCTTGTATTTCCCTATGAGGTCGGCGTATTTTCCGGTCGGTATAGTCGAGAGAGATTCGAGTGAAGCGAGACCGGTGCGTCCAGAGGTGCTAAGCTTGGTTTCTCGATCGATGATTCGTCGGCCTTGAATGTCTACGATGAGACCATGGCGATTTAAAAAATCAGCCCCAATGATCGGTTTCTTGACATCGGCTATTACGAATCTCCAGTTTAATGGCCTACGTAGTCCGAGGTCCACATTCAATGATTTGTACCCGTATGTGGAAATCAACGTACCATTTGCGGCGTAGAGAGCATTATCTTGTAGAGGTCGACTATTTGAAAGAGGCGGTAGGACCGACACCGCGGCACCCGTGTCTATTAAAAAGTCCTATGTGATTTTCGGTCTGTTACAAAAAGGCGGGCGGAGATCGAGTCGAGAGCTGCTGCGGCAGACTCAGCCCGTTGAGCTGCCGCCGAGGTTAGTTTTTTGTTAGAGTTTCGGAGCAGGGTTGAGTACATTTTGTAGCCTGATCTCCGAAGCGTCTGTGAAACCAGCATTTTCCTACTTCGTTAGTCGAATTGTCTCGCTTCGCTGGAGATTTCGAACGGGTTCTGCTTCTAGACCTTGTCTGGATCTGCAGTTTCTGGACTTGTTTAGCGAGTTCCGAGACTTGTCTCGATAATTCGGCTATTTGGTCGTTTTTCGCTCCGGCGTCGGACGGAGAAACTGAGAAGACTGATGGTTTGTCGACCTCTGCGATCTTGTCTGCAGTTAGGGCCAATTTATTTAAGTCGTCAGTGTCTACCGTAGTTAAAATTTCTTGAGTTCTGGACGGTAGGGCGCGCAGCCAGAGGCTTTTTAACATGTCGTCAGAGAGTAGCGTCCCGGCTTTTTGTCGCATGGAGCGGAGGAAATGTGACGGCTTTTCATCTCCGAGCGTTGTCTGTTCCAGTAAACGTTTTATTTTGGAACTTTGACTTTCTTCGAATGTCGACAATAATCGGGCTTTTAACGCTTCGTACGGAGTCGCTCCCGGTTCCCGAAGTATATCAGCTACCTGTCGTAACTGTTCCAGTTCCAAGTTGGCCACGACGAGTTGATATTTTTTGGCGCTCGAATTTACCCGTGAAGTGCTGAAAACCGCTTCAATTTGTATAAACCAGAGAGCTGGTTCGGCTTTCCAAAATGTAGGCAGGCGTGGTGCAGGGCCGATGGACTCCGTTCCTTGCGGAGTGGGCTGACCCTCTTGATGAGTAGTCTCTTGATCCTCGTTGACCATGTTGCCGGCGAAGAGTTATCAAGTCAGTCTTAGTTCTGTTAAACGTCGATAGGTCACCAGTTATTGGATGCTCGCTAACTTTCTTGGTCCTGAAAAGGGCCGGAAGAAAGTCAGAAGATCCAATAGGAAAAGTATGTGCCTTCTCGACACCTTCGTTTCCCGTCAAGGAACTCCAGATGTCGTTCTGGCGTGGGATTATTCTTATTCCCAATGAAAAAGGAGAGCGGAGCGTCAAGTTTTGTGAGTCAGTCTCACGCTTCCTGAATTGGTGTCTCGAGAGAGACTATTTAAATAGTGATACGCCTAAAGGGCGTTATAGAGCTCGGAGAGCAGCCGGTCCTGAAAAGAACCGTTGAATATCCAAGGATTTGGATTGGCGTCTTTCGGAGTGGTGAAGTCCTTTCTCTGAGCAATCCAGGGATGTCCCAAGGCAGGCTGTATCCGGGCTTCCACGTTCGGACGGAGACGGTGCTTTTTCCTTCTGCAGGGCTGGATGGTGCTTGGCTGGATGACGAGTAGTGATTGATTATTAATCTTGAAAAAGACTTCGTGAGATCGCTAGAAGCTCTCTTGTGGTGAAGGAGTTAGGCAGTAGCTTTTGGTTACTTCCGTTAGGGTGCGTAGGCTGTACGGTTGTACCGCCACACTATGTGTTTTTCTTTTCGTTTTATTTTTTAATATCATTATAGAATTTTTAGAGAGCCCCAGGGTTTTCCCTAAATCAGTCCTTCTCCGCTTGAAGAACAGAAGGAGCTGAAGGAATGAAATTCCTTTTTAGGGTCTTGGCGTTCCCATGGGGTTTACGACGAACATTGTTCAAGCTTCCGGAGTAATGTATTAAAGTTTTTTAAATTTTCGGATGCTTGCCGGAAGCTGACTTCATGCTGTCCTTTGAGAAATCAAAGCGATCCGATTCATACAAAGTGTACACTTTCCGTTGGAAAGATCCACATTTTAAATAGTAACAATAAACGAGCGGTTCCTTAGTAGGCATAGCTCTTGTACCATAGTTAGTCCATGAATAAGTATCCGCTTTACAGTCCAATGCCTGCGACTCATTATCAGGGAGGAACACTTAAGCATCGCCAGGTTTTGGATTGGTAACAGGATATTTGGAATAACGGCCAGGTTCGTCTTTTTTTAAAACCTCACGGACCGTTAATTGGGAAAGGTTTTGAACACCTTCAAGATAAAGCACAACTGCTTGTGACCCACTCATAATTACAGGCCTGAGTCCATAAAAGTAACTTGATACTTACAGATATTGATAGAACACCACCAAAATTTCAATGATCTGCAAACTGGTGTGATGAGGAAACTGAGAAGCAACTGAAATAAAAAGAAGAAAAATTTTCAGTTATTTGATTAGGGGGGCATTGTAGCCTGTTAAAATTTCCTTAAAGAATTTACTGATGTATTTTTTCACCAACACGTTTCCCCCCTCCAAAAACAGGTTTGCAGGGTAAAATAACTTCCCTACTAATCGATTCACTTCAGAAATCACCGGAAAAACTTTAGAGAGGCCACTGGGTGCAAATATCTAATGTATCCCAGGTGATACAGAAACCGGTTAAGGGCTTAAGTCCTGAATTAAGGGGCTGAAATGGAAAAACGAGGTGACAAAAAAAATTTCCTTTTTTTTTTCTTCAGAAACAATCTCTGAATTAAGCTGGATGTTATGTTAGTACAATACGCAGGTTCCGAGGCCTCTAAGGCCCTGAAATTTGGGCCCAAGGGTTTCTTTCTATTTTGATAGAAACAAAATAGGTACATAAAAAATCCTGAATGAAAATGATAGGTAATATTTCGGATGAAATGAAATATTTTAGTGATTCGAATGAATTATATTTTTCTATTGAAATATTTGATAAACTAGTATTTGCTGAAGGATGAAATTTGATTTCAACCTTTATCAACATAATCGAATCGTCCTTATGATTAAACGTAACCATCTTCACCGGTAGCGAAACCGCTACAGTACGACATTAGGGGCAGGTCGCCTGCACGTTTTTCCAGCCCTCGAAGCATTCACGGTGAAAAGAATGATTACACGGAAGCGTTTCCAACTCATCTGTCATGTCCATTTCGCAGAGGCAGATCATGCACAAGCTTAGAATAATATTAAATATGGCGTGAAGCGTAACGAGCTTTCAGAGGTCAACCGTCGTATAGCACTAGGGGCCACAGAACGAAGAAAACACGTGTTAAGTATTGTTGTTCTGTGTCAAGGATAAGGTTCTATAGGGGTGTCAGAACGTAACTCTTGAAAATCGGCAGTGGCGCAGTCAGTCGGTATATTACCAAACTCGCCCCATCTGGCGCATGCGAACATGTCTCAAAACTGAAACGCCCTTAATTCTTCTGTCTGAGGGTCTATCTCTTGTCCTGCGCGCAGGAGTTCCTTGGAAAATGTTAAGGTTTCTACTGCAGATAACCTGGCTCATAGATAGCAGACAACCAGATAGTCTGTAGATAACCTATTGAATCAGTAGGTGTTTCTTGAGTTTGAAGAAACCTCATTTCGTCGAAATACCACAGCGTTGGTTCGACGTCTTCCGCACCCGCACTACTTTTCTCTGCATCGCGAATCCTTTTAAGTTCTTTGCGGTAGTTTGTTCGCAATGAATTTATTTTTTTTACCACTTGTGTCTTGTCTGCATCCAGGTATTTATCGCGGTATTTTCCTATTAACTTATCGTATTTCTCCGCCTTTATCATACGATTGGAATAGTCTTTGCACTTCACATCCCACAAAGCCGGAAGACCTCTATAAACTTCTATGAATTCACTCAAAAATTTTCTTTCCGAAATCTTGTCCATATTAACAAAAAAATGAAACACGAGTTTACTGGATAAGTTTTGTTAAACAGTTAAAAGGTTACAGACAGGGGAGATGCGCTTCGGGCGGGAGGGGTTTCCGAAGTTGGGGGGTAAAAAGAAGTTCGGTAACATCACGCGATAGCGCTAACTCCGCTCGGGGGGCCCCAGGCGCCCTTCCTTTTTTTGTTTTAATTTAATTTTATTAGTTATTATAAGTTATAACAGTTGTAAGTAAATTCATAAACTTTTTGAATGCTACAATATTATTTTCCTTATAAACTAATGCTCGAAAATTTGATAAAATTAGAAATTTTTGAATAGGTCTCGTCGTTATGTTTCATAAACTGTAAAAACCTCGTTAGGTTCGTTCAGTTCTGTTCAGTTTGTGAAACGTGAATTGATCTATGGTGTATTGTGCTGATATTAAGAAACTTTAAATATAAAATACAAAAATTAAATATGGGGTTTGTTTGCTCACTAAAAGAGTGTGAAGGCAAAGGCTCCACCCTTAGGTCCTTTCCTCAGGATGTTACCGTAAGTATTAAGTTCCTGGTATGATCGTTGTACGTTGTAAGTTTTAGGAGCGTAATTTATGGATTAATCGTTGTGGGCAGAATCTGCGACCGACGAGAAGACTTCTCCTGTGTGACAGGCATTTTTCTATCCACTGTCGGTCCCCCGGTACGAACCGCTTAAAACAAGGCAGTGTGCCATCGCTATTCTTGCCGATAATGCATGATGATACACTCGCCGTGTCAAATATTCGCTATTATGCCGTACCTTCAACTTCTGGCTTACACAGTATGGAATGACATAAATTAAATAAATTAAAAGCTACTAATCCAAAGCCTCTTCCTCCTCAGGATGCGACTTAAACTCTCGTATTTCCTATGTACTAGTATTTTTTTCTTCGTTTTAGGTTACCTATGCTGTGCTCATCACATGTCACAGATGAATGCTGGTCATTCTTGAATTTGTGCTACTAAAGTTCCTAACACTATGTTTAAGTACTGGATGCTGGTCATTCCTGGTTTGCACAATATGTATTAATGTCTACTCCACTATTTCTATTACTAATAAACCTGTATTTAACCTAACCTGCATTCCAACAGGGGAAGGAAATTCAATTTCGACCCCAGCTCAAGTTTCTGAGGTCGTTCCAACGGAACTGCATGTAGCTACCTGTATGTTCATTTGTTCAAACTTTTTTATTTATTTATTTTTACTTTTTATTCTTAACTTTTAATACTTTTTATTTACAGCTGAAGAAAGGTCGAAGTGTGCAAAAACTTCCTCACCCGAAATTCGATCATCTGAATTATTTACTCCGGTCTCTAGAAAAAGTAAATTTATCTTTATTTTAATTCTTTTAGTATTATCTTATCTAATTATTAATCCCCACAAAAAACACCCCGTGTAAAAAACACCCCGCCTCGCAAAAATCCTTTTACATCAGCCGGAAAAAGTTGTGATATCAACTTCCCCGCCCTCAAATGAGCGAGAAGAGTCGATACGCCCGAGTGGTAGGTACGATGATGTGAGAAGCATGATGCCCGTGCTCCCGTTTTCAATGCTCCCCTTGGCGGCATCGCGAAATCTTTGTTTACAGGGACGTAGTTAAGACGTGCTGTGCGTTCTTCGGGAAAAATCGTTATGATTCAAACACTCAGACATACGTAGATGAAGGCGTAGTGTCATGTATGAGTACGGGGGGGGGGGGTATGTGTATGTATGTGTATGGGGTGTATACTAGTGATTAGTTAGGAACTCAGTGATAACACAGTAATTCTTAAGCGTTCCAGGACGTTCCAGGGCTTGATAAATAACGGCAATCACTGATACAAAGCATTTCGCGATGCCGCCAAGGGGAGCATTGAAAACGGGAGCACGGGCATCATGCTTCTCACATCATCGTACCTACCACTCGGGCGCATCGACTCTTCTCGCTCATTTGAGGGCGGGGAAGTTGATATCACAACTTTTTCCGGCTGATGTAAAAGGATTTTTGCGAGGCGGGGTGTTTTTTACACGGGGTGTTTTTTGTGGGGATATCATATCTTTTTGTAGTTTATCGGATGTACAGAAGGCGCCTCAGACTAACTGACGATCGAAAAATGATTACTGGTCAAATTGACCCCAAGGGGTCTGGAAGACCCATTTCCGAAATTCGACCTTATGGTGTAAATCGGGTGTACAGCCGGCGCCACAGACAATGATCACTGGTCAAATTGACTCTGAAGGGTCTGGATGACCCATTTCCGAAATCCGTCCTCATTACTATACTCGTCCTCATTGCTAAACTCAGAAGGAAGCTCTGTGCACAATTTCAAGTCGATTGGTCTTGTCTCCAGGCTGTGTACCCATTAAAGTGGCTAAAATTACCCTAAAATTTCAGTTTTTTGTTCCTAACTTTTTTTCAAGTTAAGATTTCGGGGTAAATCTTTCAAAAGGCACTGGCTCAAGTTGAAAGGAAGCTCTGTGCAAAATTTCAAGTCATTCGGTGCGCTAGGAGAGGCTGTAGCCTTGTCTAGCTGAATAAGAAGAAGAAGAAGAAGAAGAAGAAGAAGAACACGGTAAAGGCGAAAAACCGGGTTTTCAGACTTTTATATCTCGGCTCCCTGTGGACCGATCGACTTGAAATTTTCAACGTTTACTCATATCATATCAAAGTAAATCTGTAGCAAATTTCAAGTCGATCGGTCCACAGGGAGCCGAGATCCAGATACCTGAAAAACGCAAATCGTGACGTCCAGTAAACATACACTTGGTAGGTACCGTTTTCTGACGTCTTCGGACTGGGTGTTGCTTGGCGGGGCGGAACGCTACCGCGTTCCTAGATAATCCTATATTTATGTAGGAATGGTGGCCATCTCCCCTACTTCGGTACCCGGAGATTCCGCCAAAGCGCCACCGTCGGCCATATGTTTTATTTTATTGCGATATTATGTTATAATCTAAAGTTTTGTCAGTTAATAAAAAGTAACGAACGTGAACGCATCAAACGCTATTTTCTTCAAAGATCTTTTAAAAGTAAAAACGAATCCAAATTTATCCCGTCGATCTTTTATTTTATTGTGGATTATTATAACGATCCCTTAATAATCCCACAATTGGGGGCTCGTCCTAAAAATTAAAATCTAAAAATTCAAAATTTCCGTATCCGTTTTTATCCGAAGCATCCGCCATGTCACCGAAAAAACAACAACGGCCCGAAGAAACGAAACCGTCAACGATACATACAGCACCTGGGACATATGCTGGTAAGATACCACCAGGGGGAAAAGTCTTTGATTTTGTTTTTAGCTGCTCCAGCGACCTATGACTACAGCTACGCACGTGCAGCACCTGCTACTCCATATGATTCTTCAAAAACTTACTATCAGCAGCAGACTCCAGCGACGCAGCCATACACGCCAGAATACAACTGGCAAGCTCCCCAGCATGGTAAAAAAAATATATTGATGATAGCCATTTTTAAATATATTTACAGCAGGGAAAGCGGCGTATAGTGCGACATATACTACGCCGAGTATCCGCCCTGCTCAGCCGCAGAAGACGCAGTATAATGCGGGTTATTCTGCGGCACCGCAGCCTGCACAGGCTGGTAATTATGCGTATACTGCTCCAGTACAGCAGAAAGCAACATATAAACCGTCAACGATACATACAGCACCTGGGACATATGCTGGTAAGATACCACCAGGGGGAAAAGTCTTTGATTTTGTTTTTAGCTGCTCCAGCGACCTATGACTACAGCTACGCACGTGCAGCACCTGCTACTCTATATGATTCTTCAAAAACTTACTATCAGCAGCAGACTCCAGCGACGCAGCCATACACGCCAGAATACAACTGGCAAGCTCCCCAGCAAGGTAAAAAAATATATTGATGATAGCCATTTTTAAATATATTTACAGCAGGGAAAGCGGCGTATAGTGCGACATATACTACGCCGAGTATCCGCCCTGCTCAGCCGCAGAAGACGCAGTATAATGCGGGTTATTCTGCGGCACCGCAGCCTGCACAGGCTGGTAATTATGCGTATACTGCTCCAGTACAGCAGAAAGCAACATATAATGGGAGTAGTACTGTTAGCTATGGGAATGGTGCTGCTGTGACAAATTATAGTGCGGCGTATACACCGAATCCGGCGACAGTGACGACTGCTGCGCCAAAAACGAAAGCAGTCTACAGTGCTGCCATGTATGTGAATCAGAAGCAGAATGCGTGGCAGGGATATAAGAAGCAGTCTGGCGTGAAGCAGATGAGGTCGAAACCGCAGCCGAAGCCTCAGCAACTTCATTACTGCGAAGTCTGCAAAATAAGCTGCGCAGGTCCTCAAACTTACAGAGAGCATTTGGAAGGTCAGCGGCATAAGAAGAAAGAAGCGCTGCAGAAAGAAGGGATGACACCTCAAGTAGGAGGACGCGGCGTTAATAATTTAAGATGCGAATTGTGCGACGTCGTTTGTACTGGTTCTGACGCGTACGCTGCCCATTTGAGGGGAGCGAAACATCAAAAAGTCGTCAAACTTCACACACGTTTGGGAAAGCCGATACCAGAAGTCGACATGAAAACCGCCAAAGCTGCTGCAGTTGCTTCTTCCATCGCTTCGCCGACTCCACCCAAAATAAACTTCGTCCAAATCGGCACACTCGGAACAGTCCCAAAACCAGGCGAAACGAAAGACGAAGACGTCGAAATGACCCAAGAAACCGAAGTCACACCCGTCGGTCAAGAATATATTGAAGAAATCACCAATGAAGATGGAAAACTTTTAAGTTTCAACTGTAAATTATGCGAATGTAAATTCAACGATCCCAACGCTAAAGATATGCATATGAAAGGAAGACGTCATCGACTTCAATTTAAGAAAAAAGTCAACCCTGATTTGGTCGTCGATGTTAAACCGTCGGGAAGACGTGGAAGAATCCAAGAAGACAAAAGGAGGCGAGACGATTTCATGCGAAGGAGGGAAGAAGACAGGTAAAGTTGGCAACATTGATTTTTTATTCTAAATCCTTTTTTAGTTTTTGGACAGATGATAGGATGATTTGGGATGGAAGGAGGATATATGAAGAAGAATTTGAGTTTATGGAATATATGAGGAGACGAGGGCCAATTCCTTCGCCTTTTCTTCAACCCCCTCCGGTAAGTTTTGGGGTGCCCCTCCATAAATTTTTTTTTTCTCCTCTCTGGTGTCGGACCCATTTTTACGGTATTTCTTTGGTCTGTTTTTTGGCAGAGAAATCCTTTTTTACTGAATTCTTTTGAGTTTTTCTCAATTTTATTACTGAGAAACCCCTCCGTAATTTGATTTTATGTTGTCCAGACTGTTTTTTCCCCCTTAATAATCATTTTATTTGTTTTAGTTCGGTCTCCGTCGTCCAGATACGTTAGATGACCGCCATATTATGGCGAAACATCAGTCGATCTATCCGAAAGACAGTAAACTTCAATCCGTCTATAAAATAGTCTCACACTGCGAAAAAGCGGATCAGATGATCGACCAAACAAAAGGAGTCGCCGGAGCCACCGACGATGAAAAAACCGCGGCGAAAAAAGATACGCCGAAAAAGGACGCCGAACCTGAAAACACGAAGGAAAACCAGGGTAAAATTGAAATAAAAAAAAATTTAAATTATTTTTTTGAATTTAGAATGATTGACGAGAAGGATAATTTGAGGATTATAAAAGGTGTTTTGAGAGTTGGAATATTATCGAAAGGTCTTATGCTGAGCGATGAAAATTCTGTCGATTTGGTAGCACTGTGCGGTGAAATTCCGACGAAACAACTTCTAACCAAAGTCTACAACGCCCTCAGTGCTCAACTTAAGGTAAAAAAGGTCTCTTAACCGAAAAAAAAACTAAATACTTTTTAGGTTGTCGCACCTGAAGAAAATTACGCAGTCAGCCTGGAAATGGCCGACGCGTCTATCACAGTTGGTACCACCGCAGATCCGATGATAACCGTCACCATAACCCTCACTTCGCCTATTCTACGCGAAATGCTCATGTCTGCCGACGGCGGTTAGTAAAAACTCCAAATTCATTCTAAATAACAACAAATCATTCCCATGGGTCAAAATTACTTCCAGATTTCTATTTTTTGCCTTTTTTATATACTTTTTTTTATTAATAGCGAATTTTTCCAGTCTTTAAAAACGGAGGTGAAACTACTTGACCCCTGGCCGTAAAGATTTGTCTTTTTAAACAAAAAAAAAAACAGTGTTGCCACCTCCTCCTATACTTTTTTATAACCCCAAGAAAAACTGAAAAGCCTGGGCAATTATGTATTTTATTATTTTCTTTTAATCTACGACATTTTAAACCGAAAATACGTTGTGTCCAGGCTTTGTAGACACTATGAAAGGGATCCAGGCCAAGAAAAGGATTATCTTCATTTAAAACGGTTTATATGTTATTTTTTTTTATTATTTTATTATTTTTACTATTAGAAAATACTAATTCTTTTCATGTGCCTATTTTACCAAGCTTTCTAGGTGTCGAAACTGGAGTTTTATGGATTTTTCACCTTTTGTCGTCACAAAACATCCAAATGTCGATCCAAATTTTTTTTTTATGGGTTAATTACCTGGTGCTTAATAAAATTGGAGTAGAAAATGGCTTATAAGTACCTTTTTCGCGTTTAAACTTGATTTTTTTCGTTTTTTTTTTTTTGCGTTTACCTCCTAAACGGTACTTCCTGGCCTAAAAATGTATTAATTATAAAAAGTAGCTGACTAAATTTACGACAAATTTAATTCAGTAAAATTTTCAGTGCGACCAACCGCGCCCAAGCTACATTCGCAGAAATAACCGACAAATTTTTTCCTTGGGGCGGAGAATCGTGACTTTTTACGGTTTTTTGCGTTTATCTCCCAAACGGTACGTCTTAGGTGAAAAATGTATTAAATAAAAAAGAGAGCTGACTATATTTACGACAAATTTGATTCAGCGAAATTTTCTGTGCGACCTACCCCCCCTGAGAAACAAGGCGACAAAAATATGGCCTTGGGGCGCCACTTATCTCGGGCCACGTTGGTTGTACGAAAAATGTTATTGGATCAAATTTGTTGTAAATTTAGTCATCTTTCTTTTTTATTTAATACGTTTTTCGCCTAGGACTTACCATTTTTGAGATAAATGCAAAAAACCGCAAAAATCACCGGTTTTTATGTATCTTGACACCCCCCCCCCCCCCCTCACAAATAAGCTCTTTCTTCTCAATTTTTTTCGTTGGATCGACATTTGAGTTTTTGTGGCGATCTTTTTATTTCGATGAAGCGAGAAGGTGAAACATCCAATTTTATGTACAGAAGGAGGAAGAGTCGCATTGGCGAACCTGGAGACACTAGACCAAGCCAAGTGCCTTGAAGCTTTGGCCCAGCTACGACGTGCTAAATGGTTCCAGGTATAATAAAGTATTTACAATATCAATGCTCGTATCACAATATTCTATTTTTTTATTATCTTTTTTATAACTTTAAATACAAAAGAAATATTAACTTTTACGTAGAATCCATAATATCCTAGATGAAGTATTATCGTTGCTAAATTATTATTATTATTATTATTATTTAAAATGGCTTCCTCTAGACTTTGCCCTTTATCCTTCATCCCTTCTAAGGGCATTGATAGAGTAAAAAATAAAAAAATAAACCAATGTGTACAAAAAATTAACAAAATATCGGCATTTCCAATACAGACTTTCCTTTTTTGTTTATTTTTTAAAATCATTTTGGAAAGATTCATACTGTTTGGATTTTGGTTTAATTTTTATTTATTCATATTAAGTTGAAAAAGGTTTAATTGTGAGAGAGAAATTATTTTTGGGTTTTTTTGACGTTTTTTTTTTATTTTGCATTTAGGCTAGACCGGCGAATAATCACAGCAGTGTGCTCGTTATACGCATTTTGAGGGATCTCTGCCTTCGTAATCCGACGTGGGCGCCGTTGAGTCAATGGGTATGTAAACATTTTTTGAGGTTATGGGAGTTAGGTTATGTTTTGTTCTGACCTCCATGGCCTGACGAATCTTGTGTTTTCGGGACCTCTATGTCAACCTATTTTTGTTTTTATGAATTTGTTTAGGAGGCTGTGGCTCATTTTCGGGCGGGAAATTTCCTGATTTTGGCGGATTTATTATTCAGACGAATTTTTTAGGAGGCTGTGGGTCATTTTCGGGCGTGAAATTCCCTGATTTTGGCGGATTTAATATTCAGACGTTTTGTTTAGGAGGCTGTGGCTCTTTTTCGGGCGGGAAATACGCTGATTTATTATTCAGACATTTTGTTTAGGAGGCTGTGGCTCATTTAAGGGCGGGAAATTCCCTGATTTTTGGCGATTGAGTATACAGACGTGTTGTTTAGGAGGCTGTGGCTCATTTTCGGGCGGGAAATTCCCTGATTCATTACTCAGACGTTTTATTTAGGAGGCTGTGGCTCATTTCGGGCGGGAAATTCCCTGATTTTGGCGGATTTTTTATTCAGACGTTTTGTTCAGGAGGCTGTGGCTCATTTTCGGGCGGGAAATTCCCTGATTTTTGCCGATTTATTATTCAGACGTTTTATTTAGGAGGCTGTGGCTCATTTTCGGGCGGGAAATTCCCTGATTTAGGCAGATTTTTTTATTCAGACGTTTTGTTTTGGAGGCTGTGGCTCATTTTCGGGCAGGAAATTTCCTGTTTTATGTCTTCTATGTCAATATTTTATACGCCTGTTTTTTAATCAGGTTGTGCAACCTACTTCTCTTCAGCCAATTTTCCTGTTTTTATGACTCATGGCAATATTTTATACGCCTGTTTTTTCAATCAGGTTGTGCAACCTACTTCTCTTCAGCCAACTTTCCTTTTTTTATGACTTCTATGTCAATATTTTATACGCCTGTTTTTTCAATCAGGTTGTGCAACCTACTTCTCTTCAGCCAACTTTCCTTTTTTTTATGACTTCTATGGCAATATTTTATACGCCTGTTTTTCAATCAGGTTGTCCAACCTACTTCTCTTCAGCCAAATTTCCTTTTTTTATGACTTCTTTGTCAATATTTTTTACGCCTGTTTGTTTAATCAGGTTGTGCAACCTACTTCTCTTTATCCAATTTTCCTGTTTTATGACTTCTATGGCAATATTTAATAGACTAATATTTCCTACTTTTGTTTCTTAGGGAATAGAATTATTAGTGGATAAGGTCGTCGGTTGTGCTGTTCTGTCTGTAGCGGAGGCTTTGAGAAAAGTCCTTGAAGCGATCGCTGGAGGAGTTTTACTTCCTGGCTCGTGCGGAATCGCTGACCCATGCGAGCGAGAGCCGACAGACGCAACCGCTCATCTCACTGTTCAGCAGCGAGCGGACATCACCGCTTCAGCTCAAGTATAAAAAAAATTAAAAAAAAAAAAAAGAATCACAATTAATTGATCATTTTTTAGCATGCTTTAAGATTAATGGCGTTCCGTCAAATCCATAAAGTTCTGGGAATGGCGGCGATTCCACCGCCCAAACACGTCGGAGGAACTCGCCACGGTAACGTACCGCGGTTCAACCGTAAACGACGACGGGATCAAAGCGTCGGCGAAACCAACGACTCCGAACGTAATTCTTTCAAAACCCACATTTTTTTTATTTTTCAAAACAAAATTTTTAGCCGGCGATGGGAAAAAAGACAAAAAAGACGGCGAAAGCGACCTAACGATGGAAACGACGAAATGAATCCAGCGAATTTTCGTCCCTCCCCCCTTTCCTACAGCAAAACACACATTTTTTGATAGTAGCACAACTTTAGAAGTTTTATTTTATTAGTCATCAAAAACTCAAATAGTTTTATACCCTCCAGTATCAATTTTTTGTTTTCTCTCCCCAAGGATAAAATTTTTACATCCTTAAGTAGTCTTTAGCACCGTTCCTTCATGTTTTTGAAGAAAAAAAAAAAGAATTTTTTCTTTTTATTCGTGTATTTATTTTTTATGTGAAATTTCTTTCAAAAGATGAAAAATTTTGCTTTGTATTCAATATAACATTATTAAGTAACTATTTTCTTTACCTTCAGTGCTACCACCACAAAACTCAAAAATTTCCATCATTGAGATCAGGGCGTGACTTAAGTTGGCTAACCTGAAATGACGTCAATAACAGTGTTGACCACTTTTTTTTATTTATGATGAATAATACAAGAACACTTGTTAGTTATTAAGTAACTACTTTCTTTACCTTCAGTACTACCACCTTAAAATCTAACTCAAAAATTTCCATCATTAAGATCAGGGCGTAAGTTGGCTAACCTGAAATGACGTCACAGTGTTGACCACTTTTTTTATTTATGATGAATAATACAAGAACACTTGTTAGTTATTAAGTAACTACTTTCTTTACCTTCAGTGCTACCACCTTAAAATCTAACTCAAAAATTTCCATCATTAAGATCAGGGCGTGACTTAAGTTGGCTAACCTGAAATGACGTCAATAACAGTGTTGACCACTTTTTTTTATTTATGATGAATAATACAAGAACACTTGTTAGTTATAAAATAAATAGAACAGTATAATAAAAAAAAAATTGAAAATTTAACTATTTTTTATTATTTCCATAATTTTCTAGAAGATATTTCCTGTATTGTTTTTGGTTGCTCCACATGGAAGCCGCTAACGAGTTAAGAGGTGAATTTATACTCGGATCTGAAAAAAATTAATTAATTAATTAGTTAATATATAAACAAAAAATAACCTCCGAGAAGTGATTGGAGAGATAGAAGGATGGTAGTGACGTCAAAAAGTGCCGACCAAGAATCTTTAAGAATGTCTAAGCATATGTTGCCAGCACTGTCGATATTTGGGTGGAAGCATGGAGTCGTCATTTTAACAACTGGCGGACTGAATGGATAACCGTTAATAAACTGCAGGGACAGCCTCATAACACCCTTCCGGAATTTTATGACGAAGATTTCCGATCTGTATCGCGCAATTACGATGGTCAATATTTGGAATCGAATGAAAGGACTCGAAAGAGAGTAATCCGACCACCCATTGATAACGGTCGTCTAAGTGAATGGGAGGAAAGTGATCCTCGGAAAGAAGTGACGTACGTCCTGAGAAAGATAAGGTGAAAGACATAATGAACGACCTCTCGAGATTACGTTTTCTTTTTATAGGGTATGCAGAATTAAAAACAATAGACAGAGATGGCCACACACTACCGTATTATATTCTTGAAAGCGATCACGGTTAAATTTTATCGAATGACGACTGTCTGATAAGGAGAGTATGTAATCTATAAATTCTTTCGGGGGAGGTAAATTTCCAAAACTATCGAAATAGTAAACCGTACGTCCCTTTTTATAGTAGCTGACCCAATGCGTTCCGGGACCCGTTGAGCTATCGAGGTTTATTATCCCTGTTTCCGTTGTACGTGGTGGAGTTCTCGGAAGTGAATCTCGCATAAATATCCCGCGAAAGAAAGGTATTTGAAGCTTATTAATGAGTCGGTAGAGGTCGCTATCAGTTAAGGCCCTTTCAGGCAGTCGTATTACAAGTTTTTTGGAGAGACAAAAAGACCGAGGCCGCTTTTATAGGGTCTTAAGTAGACACCTTTACCGAGTGCGACTTCCTCCATTTTATGATTATGTCTTTTCATTTCCTCGAGACGGTCCCTAGCGTCTTTTGCCGTGACCACCGCCTTTGCAATCGCCGCCGCCCCTCCAGACAGAGAACCAACAGCTGATAAAGCAGGTAGAGCGGCTAATAAGAAAGGTAAAAAACCACCCCGTTTTGGTACCTGTAAGACTCGAGGTTTTTTAGCAAACTTGTTTTTCACGTTCTTTTTAAGTATACGTAAGGCGACTCCTATTTGCTCCGGGAGGGACGTAGTCGGGTCAAGATTTTTTAACGAATCCTTAGCCTTTTTAATGAGCGATTTTAGATCTCCACCTTTTACTCGCGGGCGTCGAGGTTTTCGCCCCTTCGAAGAGGAAGAAGAAGAAGAAGAAGAAGTAGAATAAGCACTTTGTTTTCGTGAAGACGACGTCATGATGTTACTCCTTCGGTTGCAGAAACTTGATTGATACCTGTTCGTCTCATCCTAATATATATAAGAGATCGCGCGGAAGTTCAAATTCATTTACACTCCAGACGTAGACTTATGCGGTTCCGGAAAGTCTCGGGTGGTTATCTCAAGGTCGGCTCTTGGGATAAAATAGTTGCAGGGCGTGAGATAAGAAACCCCACACACGGACCTTTATTCCCAGACACAATAAGATGCATAATCGCCGGTCCGAGCGCTTGCGGAAAAACAAACTTAATATTAACGTTGCTTTTTGACAATGAAGGTTTACGTTTTGATAATATTTACATTTATAGCAAATCGTTAAGTCAGCCCAAGTACACGTTTTTAGAAGAGGTCATGAAGAAACTACCGGAAATTGGATATTTTACGTATTCGGACAATTAGGAACTTTCCTTAGAAAAATTTTCCCCATAAGTTTTATATAAAATTAAAGAGGGGAAAAAATAAGAAACAATGCCGTTTGAATTTTTTTTCTACGTTGAAAAATGGATTTTTAATGAATTTTTGAAATTTGGCTAGTGATAAGAAATGTCCGATGGGTGGTGCGGGGGACGTGACGTCACCCCTGCCAAGCGTTCTACTGGTTTTGGTTCCTCCCGTGCTTGAAGCAGTGAAGAAACTTAATATTAGTAGTTTTTTTGGACTCTTTATTCAAATAAACATGGTACGCGAAGGATTTGTGATTGCGTCTTCAGATAATTTGCCGTCTTTGTCCGAATTCGCCGTTTTCGAATTTATAAATTGCGTTTACTCCGGGGGCCAAGGGGCAAAAATAGAAAAGTAAGTGCTTCTTTGTTTGAAAGTTTGTTTTTAAAATTTATCCATTAAAATTTAATAGTTACGTTCTTCTCAAAGAAAGTCATGATGTTCCTTAAAGTTTATTTTCATTTTTTTTTTTTTAAAGAAATAAGGAAAAATTAAACAACTAGGTTAGGTTCAGTTAAGTGTAATAATTTTATGAAGTTATAAAAGAAGTGCCTAGGTTTGAGTTTAGGTATACTTCCTTATTTTTATACCTTCTTATATCACTTATTACTAAAATGTTAGAACATTGATGTAAGTAAGTAATATTTAAATCATTTCTTGCAAAACATCACGCCTTCTTACATCAAAATGGTCTTCACAACAAAAAAAAAACCGATTCGTAAGACAAAGGTTGAGACGTAGTATCCCGTCTTACAGCACTGAACCATTTTTTAGCAGTATTACGATCTTGTGGAACCTTAGAAAATTATAAGTAACAAAATGAAAAATTGACAAGGACAAAATGTACATATTAGGTATTTAATAACAACTTACCGTAATAAACAACTTCTCCGGAGTTGAAATAGTGGTGTTCCGGCACATCGGAACAAAGCAATATTTGTATCTCACCATGGCGTAAAATATAATAATAAATAAAACGTATAAACAATATCCATGGGCGCCAAAAGGAAGACTTTACATTCCCATGTCATCTATGATTTGGCAGGGGTGACGTCATCACCCCCACTCCCCAGAAAAAACATTCTTATCAATTCGGCAAAAATTCAATTTTCAAAAAATCATTAAAAATCCATTTTTTATCGCAGGAAAAAAATTCAAACGGCATTGTTTTTAATATTCTCTCCTCTTTCATTTAGTGCAATAAAAAAAAAATGGTCAAGTTACCATCTGTCAGTCCTTTGCTCGTGTCCCTAAACAGCTTATTAGGGATAACGCGAATTTCTTAATTTTGTTCAAGATGGACGAGTTGAATTTAATTCACGTTTACAAAGAAAACGTCTCCACGGATATGAAGTTTGAGGAATTTAAAGAGATGTGTGCACAGTGCTGGAAGGATAAATTCGGCTTTCTGGTTATTGATAAAACGCGTGAATTAAACGACGGTCGCTACAGACGTGGATTTAACGAGTTCATTATGCTATAAGAGGGGATGTAATAGCGAGATCTGGTTCAGTCGAAGTCTCAAAATGAGCGACGAAAGAGCTTTGAAAAATGAAATCATTCGAGTTAGCGACTCTATTCGAATGAAGCATAAGCTATTGCGAGAGAATAAACGTGATTTTCAAACTCTAATAGAAGAAAGATCACAACCCATAGTGAAACCTCTCAACGAACTCGTGCAGGTTATGAAAGAGAAAAAGACAAACGACTTCTCAGAAGAAAACCTTGTCAACGAATTGATGTTGGATGAAAACGGAGGAGGAGGAGATCCAACCGAAGAAATCTCGTCTCTATTCGAGGAGGAGGAGGATGACACAAGGTCTGAAGAATTTGCGCAGGCTTTATCACCCATCTTGAAGTCGTCGAGGAAGAGGAAATTATCGTTCTCAACACCTATTGTAAAAGAGGAGGGGGAGGAGACCCTCGTGCGATCTCGTATCGACACTCCATACGGCTCTAAATTGCCAGGAAAGAGGTCTAAGAAGAGAAGGATGGCTACGAGAACAGCGAGTTGCGATCCAAGTTTGGACGAAAGCGGAAAAAGAGAAGATATATCGTTTACGCTGTCCATGTCGCCGTTGGAAGAAGTGCAATCGGCATTCGAAAACTCTAAGGATGATGATGTAGATGTCGATCAACATTTGTTCAATTTTGGCGAGCTTCCTAGGAAGTATATTAAACAGTTTCTGTTAAAGAAGTCAGACTCATACGACAACGTGTATGGCATTCGTTTTGTCTCAAATGGTTGGATGATAGGTGATTCTCCGGTAAGCGTGTCTGGAAACGATATCCACGTTAAAGGGAAGACTTATACCGGAAGCGAAGGCCTTTATCAACTTATTTTTATGAAGGATCCCGAAATGAAGCTGGTCACGGACTCGGACTTGCAAAATTACAAAAATATACTGATCGATACGAGTGCAGCCAGAAAGGGATATTCCGAGTCTCTTCCCATAAATTCAAATAGAAGCGCGAAATACTGCAACATTATTAAAAATTTGCTGTGAAATACAGGGGGGGGGGAGGGGGGGGAGAAAGAAAAGAAAACAAAGAAATTCTAGGAACACAGCTCTCAAGTGTATCACTCGCATCACAAACGCACAATGAAAGCGAATAAGAACTTTTCAGCCTTTTATAAACGTTTTATTGATATAAATATAAAAATTACAGCGTATTTCGATTAGGTACACCTATTTTCGTGTCAAAGAGTCTGCTGAAGGCAGTACCTCCTAGGTCTTCTTTTTAACAATGCCTCTACTAGAGGGTCTAGAAGACGACGATGGTGGGTCTCTTGAAGGATCGAAATTCTTCTGGTGCATCTTAGAAATAAGTTTCCATTTAGGGTTCCCGCTTTGTATGTTAATTGTTCCAGTGGAACTGTAGCGTTTCTTGTGAGCGTTGGTAGCTTTTAAAGCATTCTTAAAGTTATCGTAATCACACGGCTGGATGACCGATACATCAGGTTTTTTCATAAAAAGAAGTTCGAGTAAGCCGTGTGTAACAAAGGGACAGGAGTTAGGATAGGCAAATCGGCTTAGCACGTCTCTGGGAGTAGCATTTTTGATAAGACACCCCAGTATCCACATGAAGAGAGAAACGGGGGTAAAAGGTATCTTTAACCCTATGGTTTCATATGTACAATATCGGAGGGGGTAGTCCTCCCTAAAAAGGAGGGGGGAAGAGTTAAACCAGAGAGATTAAGACTAAGACTCGAGGCCATTCTGACCCTGCATCTTGGAGTGACTGGACGTGAAGCCCGAATATTAATTAAGGTAAAATTAAAGAATATTCCGAAACCATTTGTCCATATATCCATAATAGCTAAGGTTAGGATAAATAATTAGTGTGTATTTTAATATAATATAATCAATAAATGGTATTTAGACTGTAGAGTATTATTATTCATTATACGCCCCTAATTAAGTAACGAAAGAGGAAATAACATCATCCTCCGGGGGATAATTGAAGATATAAAATATCCACCCCGTTACAAGTGGTGGAGGCGCCGTTTCTTCGAACTTTTGTCTCGAAGTGATCCGCGCTCTGAGGTCCCTAAAATAGTGTTTTGTTTAATAATTTTTTTTAAGGGGATTTCGAGGTTTTGGGTGTTTTGTTTTGGGATTTAGGTACTAGAGTAGTGCATGGTTTAGTTTTAAGGTTTGTTGCATGTTTTATTTTAAGGGGATTTCTCCTGGTTTGGCATTTGACAGTTTGAAATTTTTTTTAATAGATAAGTTTTGTTTTTGGGTTGGTACTTTTTTTGGTTTTCATTTGTGTTTTGGGGAAATAAGTGCCTTGCGGATATTCCGATTTTCGGTTTTCCGTTCGCTGACCGTTGAGGGGAGGTTCTTATTTTGAGCCTCCGGCGTAGCACGAATTTCTTTTCAATATTTTTTTTTTTTTGTTTTTGTTTTTCTTTCTTCTTTTTTGGTTGGTTTGGGTGCTTTGGAGAAATAAGTGCCTTGCGGGTATTCCGATTTTCGGTTTTCCGTTCGCTGACCGTTGAGGGGAGGTTCTTATTTTGAGCCTCCGGCGTAGCACGAATTTCTTTTTGGTATTTTTCTTTTTTTTTGTTTCTGTTTCGCGTTACCCGTGCCTTGCGGATATTCCGTGATCTGCGGTTTTCCGTTCGCTAACCAGTTTGGGGAGACCCTTATTTAGAGTCTCCGGCGTAGCGCGGGTGTCGTGGACAATTGTAGTTTGCTAGGGGATTTTAACTAACTGAGGAAATTTATTTTGGGGATTTGGGGTGAGAACATAATACATTTCAGCTGGGGTTTTAATGAGTGCTTTACGGGGTTTTAATATTATCATTTTCTTTTATTTTAATGGTATCATTTTTTTTTCATGTCTGGTAAATAATTCTTTAATAAGTTGTTTATTTGACACGGGTAGTAATGTTTAGGCAATTAATGCAAATTTGGTTGAAAACAGCGGATATCACGTAAGACAATACGGGGGGACAGCTAAGTCGGCGAATCAAACTTTGTTAGAAATAATAGGTAATACAGTAGTTAGCATAAGATTAGGTAGTAAGTCGGTTAGTTATACGTTATTTGTGGTTAAACAACTCAATCACCCTGTAATATTAGGAACTGACTTTTCCATAAATATGGAGTAAGAGTGGACTTTGGGGAAAGAGAAATAGTTTTTGGTAAGTTGGATGGAGTGGTCATTACGTTTGATGGGAAAATGAAGAATAACAGATTTAGTTTAAAATATGATGAATATATACCTCCTAGAGGGAGTAGGGAAGTAGAAATTTCTGAAATAGATTTAAAGGAAAATGTAAATTTGTTAGATATTGTCACCCGCTTCCACACCCTTAGGGAAGTCGATTCATATAGAGGATAAATTGGTAGGATTAAGAGTAAATAGCATAAAATTGTTCAATTACGGGGTTACTACGCAAAGACTGTTGAGTGGGACCGTGTTAGGAGAAGTTAAAAGGGACATAATAGAGACAAAAAAAAATAGGCATGTGTTAGAAATAAAGTCAATGGCCTACGAAAAACGTGCCCAACCCCCCGGGATTCCACCAGATGTGAAAGTATCGGAGACTTTTGAAGTGGGTCCGGATGAAAAAACACTTGTCGCGCTGGGGACCCAGAGAACATTGGGAAACAATAAACCTATCTTGGTGGACAGAAGGGGCGTTAAGATAGACATAAATCCATCACTTTCTGTTGCGGAGTACTTAAAAATTTATAATTTAGTTAAAAATAGCCAATAGTTCCCCAGAGTTCACCTTGGAGTCATGTAATAATTGATTTTTTAGGACCTTTAAACCACTCGAGTGGTTCATATTCATCCATACACGTAATAGTAGGTACTTGCACCACCACACGATTCGCGATAGCCAAGGCTACCAAGCGTGCGGATTCTGGAGCCGCAACGCTATTTTTGGACGAGATAATCTGACGTAGATTTGGCATTTTTACCCACCTCAGTTAACTCGGATGTGTTGACGAATATATCCAAGTTGCAAGAGGAGGAATTAGACGGCAAGTATATTGGGACATTTATGGTACTTAAAAGGGCGGGGCCTGTTACATTCGAAATCAGGATGTTAAAAAATGGAAGGTGGACAGACGAAATAGTGAATATTAGGAGAATGAAATTGTATAATTCACGTTAATTCGCGATACTTTTGATGTTCACCTTAGAAATATTTCTTTTCCAAAATGGCGGGGTGGAGTAGGATCTAAGTGTGAGGTAGGAGTTTTCAAATAGAGAAAATGTTGTTGAGTAAATGGGAGGCCTCCTGTTTGTAAAAGTGTGTGAAGTGTAAAAGGAAGTATGATAGTTTAGGTTAAGGTTAGCGCACGTACGAGGGAAGGCGGATAACGACTTTTGACCGTCCTTTTGAGAGGGTGTCGGATGGAATGGTACGACTAGATCGGCATTGAGCGGGTATTCAGCGGATAAAGGAGTTGAAGTCTTCTCGCGCTGGAGATTGAGAGCGTATTTTTGAGTATTTTTGAGAGGTTTTGAGATTTTTGAGTATTTTTGAGAGAGTTTTGAGATTTTTGAGTATTTTTGAGAGGTTTTGAGATTTTTGAGTATTTTTGAGAGGTTTTGAGATTTTTGAGTATTTTTGAGAGGTTTTGAGATTTGAGTTTTGAGTTTGTTTTGAGAAAATTCGCGGGCAACAATGGTTGTTGTTAACCTGAGAACAACAATGGTTGTTGTTAATTGGAGGAGAAAACTGGAAGGGATGTTGCAAGTTTGAGAGCAAAAAAAGGATTGGATGTTGTTAATTTGAGAACAACAATGGTTTTGTGTATGTATCCTATTATCTGAGAATAGGTACCCATTATCTGAGAATGGGTTATCGTACCCAGCGAGTTTCGAAATTACTCGAGGCGCCCTATACGTATCCGCGTGCGTAGGCGATAAGTGAGAACTACATCGTGGTCCCGGGACCACAGTATAAATGAGAAATTTGGAGTGAATGGGATTTGATTAACTTTCCTTGGAAAAGAAAATGAATAAATAGACAGTCATGCTGAAGTGGAAATTTCTTTTAAGAGTTGTTTAGCTGCATAGGATAGTTGAATAGTAGTTAAGATAAGGGGTTCCGTCGTTTGATAATGTTAAGATAAAAAAAAAGGGGGATATAGCTTGTGCTTACGAATATGATTTGTGGGGATATTTTGGAAAGTGCATGGTTGCATAGATGAGAGTGTTTTAGAAGGTATGTTTTGGAAGTGCGTGATGGCATAGATAAGGCTTTTCGAAGAAAATATGGAAGGGTCAACAAAAAAAAAGTGAAGAGGTTGAATGTAGGAAACCATAAATAGAGTGATAGATGATGGGTTTGAAAACAAAAAAAAAAGGGGGTTGAAAGTGGGAAAACGTAAACAAAAAAAATCCTCAAGATGGAATGGTAAGCACAATTTCAAGTGGGGACGGATTCATAGGACGGAACTCCGTAGATATAATGATTTCGGGTATAAAAAAAAAAAAAAAAAAAAAAAAAAAAAAAAAAAAAAAAATCTGAGAATTTAAGATGATGATCTGAGAATTTGAGAATTTAAGAATTTGTGAATTTTTGGGAATTTGAAGATTCGGATTGTTTTAAGTAATTAGAATTTTAGGAATGGGTTTAGAACTTTATTATACGCAATAACAAAAGGGACACTTTGGGATTAATCGGGAGTAGGAATTTGAAAACAAAAGAAGGATAAAATGGACAAATGGTTTACGAAGTACATGAGATGAGAGTAAAGCAATTTTGAAACTTCACCATGGAAAAATTCAGAAAGGAGGGGCAATCCAAGCTCCAGGATGCAATCAGGATGGTCCGAAGGGTATGTACAAAAAAAAAAAAAAAAAAAAAAAAAAAAAAAAAAAAAAAAAAAAAAAAAAAAAAAAAAATAAATAAATAAATAAAATAGGAATACGATATAAACAAGAAAATGTCTATAATGTAGTTTATTTTAGAAATTTTGGCAAGATGGTAAATGTTAATGAAGGAGAGGAACAGCATGACGGAGAGGTTTTCCGGGGATTCAACGGTCGAATGGGCCCGAATCACCCCAAACCAGTTGGATACGACGGGAAGACGAGATAACAATACACTGTGCAGCTTTCCCAGGGCCAACGGTCGCGCCGTGATCGGCGATCGAACTTCGTTCAAGACCTTCATTAAAGACTTTAATTTACCTTTTTGTTTAATTTTGTTGTAGCTAAGTTCTTTTATAATTTCGTTTATTTAATTTAATGTCATCTAGAATGGTATATACCCCCGTAAAGTAAGGTTAAATTTGTAATTTGGACTGTAATTTGTAATGGGTAGTTCTGAGCGAGTTTTGGGACTTTTGAAAATCTTTGAAAGAATTTTTGGAAGAATTTTTTTTTGGAAGTAAGGTGAAATTTGTAATTTGGAATTTGTAATTTGTAATTTGTAATTTGTAGTTCTGGGTGAGTCTTGGGGCTCACAATTTTTATTTTTGTATG
This sequence comes from Orius insidiosus, assembly GCA_014119065.1. Classification (NCBI taxonomy): domain Eukaryota; kingdom Metazoa; phylum Arthropoda; class Insecta; order Hemiptera; family Anthocoridae; genus Orius; species Orius insidiosus. The sequence goes on along the minus strand of JACGAQ010000909.1, from coordinate 29,752 downwards.
TACACTTTAATTGCTTATTTTGAATGTAAACTTTAATACTTTGTAGTTTTAAGTGCTTATTTTTGTATGTAAACTTTGATACTTTGTAGTTTTAAGTGCCTTTTTTTTAGTGGAATTTTTTTTTGTAGATGTTAGTTGGTTTCGTTAATCATTTGGTACAATTTTTATTATGTATTTTTTTTTACGCAAGAATAATCTTGTCTATTCAAGATACTGTATTATCTTTTTTTTGCATGTAACCTTTAATAGTTTGTAGTTTTGAGTGCTTATTTTTTTATAGGTTTTTTTTTGTAGATGTTAGTTGGTTAAGTTAATCTTTTGATGCAATTTTTGTTATGTATTTTTTTTAGCATGAGTAATTTTGTATTTTCAAGATACTGGGTTATCTTTTTGGGTTGGATTTGTGTTGCCAATGTTATTTTTTTAGGTTGTCTTCTTGATGGTACTTGGGGATATTAGGACTGTGGTTTCGGAACTGGTTTTCAAAATAACGAGTTTAAATTTTTTTTGTTTTGTACAAGTGGGCATTTTTAAGAGTCACGGGCCTTACCCCTGACACCGAGGGCGGTGTCTAACCGGAGCGGGGGAAGGATGTAACAAAGGGACAGGAGTTAGGATAGGCAAATCGGTTTAGCACGTCTCTGGGAGTAGCATTTTTGATAAGACACCCCAGTATCCACATGAAGAGAGAAACGGGGGTAAAAGGTATCTTTAACCCTATGGTTTCATATGTACAATATCGGAGGGGGTAGTCCTCCCTAAAAAGGAGGGGGGAAGAGTTAAACCAGAGAGATTAAGACTAAGACTCGAGGCCATTCTGACCCTGCATCTTGGAGTGACTGGACGTGAAGCCCGAATATTAATTAAGGTAAAATTAAAGAATATTCCGAAACCATTTGTCCATATATCCATAATAGCTAAGGTTAGGATAAATAATTAGTGTGTATTTTAATATAATATAATCAATAAATGGTATTTAGACTGTAGAGTATTATTATTCATTATACGCCCCTAATTAAGTAACGAAAAAGGAAATAACATCATCCTCCGGGGAATATGAGATATAAAATAAACCCCCCGTTAACTTGTAACGGGGGGTTTATTTTATATCTTCAATTTTCCCCCGGAGGATGATGTTATTTCCTCTTTCGTTACTTAATTAGGGGCGTAAAATGAATAATAATACTCTATAGTCTAAATACCATTTATTGATTATATTATATTAAAATACACACTAATTATTTATCCTAACCTTAGCTATTATGGATATATGGACAAATGGTTTCGGAATATTCTTCAATCCACTTGCGATGAAGATTCATTTCATCGCCGTTTTCGAATTTATAAATTGCGTTTACTCCGGGGGCCAAGGGGCAAAAATAGAAAAGTAAGTGCTTCTTTGTTTGAAAGTTTGTTTTTAAAATTTATCCATTAAAATTTAATAGTTACGTTCTTCTCAAAGAAAGTCATGATGTTCCTTAAAGTTTATTTTCATTTTTTTTTTTTTAAAGAAATAAGGAAAAATTAAACAACTAGGTTAGGTTCAGTTAAGTGTAATAATTTTATGAAGTTATAAAAGAAGTGCCTAGGTTTGAGTTTAGGTATACTTCCTTATTTTTATACCTTCTTATATCACTTATTACTAAAATGTTAGAACATTGATGTAAGTAAGTAATATTTAAATCATTTCTTGCAAAACATCACGCCTTCTTACATCAAAATGGTCTTCACAACAAAAAAAAAACCGATTCGTAAGACAAAGGTTGAGACGTAGTATCCCGTCTTACAGCACTGAACCATTTTTTAGCAGTATTACGATCTTGTGGAACCTTAGAAAATTATAAGTAACAAAATGAAAAATTGACAAGGACAAAATGTACATATTAGGTATTTAATAACAACTTACCGTAATAAACAACTTCTCCGGAGTTGAAATAGTGGTGTTCCGGCACATCGGAACAAAGCAATATTTGTATCTCACCATGGCGTAAAATATAATAATAAATAAAACGTATAAACAATATCCATGGGCGCCAAAAGGAAGACTTTACATTCCCATGTCATCTATGATTTGGCAGGGGTGACGTCATCACCCCCACTCCCCAGAAAAAACATTCTTATCAATTCGGCAAAAATTCAATTTTCAAAAAATCATTAAAAATCCATTTTTTATCGCAGGAAAAAATTCAAACGGCATTGTTTTTAATATTCTCTCCTCTTTCATTTAGTGCAATAAAAAAAAAATGGTCAAGTTACCATCTGTCAGTCCTTTGCTCGTGTCCCTAAACAGCTTATTAGGGATAACGCGAATTTCTTAATTTTGTTCAAGATGGACGAGTTGAATTTAATTCACGTTTACAAAGAAAACGTCTCCACGGATATGAAGTTTGAGGAATTTAAAGAGATGTGTGCACAGTGCTGGAAGGATAAATTCGGCTTTCTGGTTATTGATAAAACGCGTGAATTAAACGACGGTCGCTACAGACGTGGATTTAACGAGTTCATTATGCTATAAGAGGGGATGTAATAGCGAGATCTGGTTCAGTCGAAGTCTCAAAATGAGCGACGAAAGAGCTTTGAAAAATGAAATCATTCGAGTTAGCGACTCTATTCGAATGAAGCATAAGCTATTGCGAGAGAATAAACGTGATTTTCAAACTCTAATAGAAGAAAGATCACAACCATAGTGAAACCTCTCAACGAACTCGTGCAGGTTATGAAAGAGAAAAAGACAAACGACTTCTCAGAAGAAAACCTTGTCAACGAATTGATGTTGGATGAAAACGGAGGAGGAGGAGATCCAACCGAAGAAATCTCGTCTCTATTCGAGGAGGAGGAGGATGACACAAGGTCTGAAGAATTTGCGCAGGCTTTATCACCCATCTTGAAGTCGTCGAGGAAGAGGAAATTATCGTTCTCAACACCTATTGTAAAAGAGGAGGGGGAGGAGACCCTCGTGCGATCTCGTATCGACACTCCATACGGCTCTAAATTGCCAGGAAAGAGGTCTAAGAAGAGAAGGATGGCTACGAGAACAGCGAGTTGCGATCCAAGTTTGGACGAAAGCGGAAAAAGAGAAGATATATCGTTTACGCTGTCCATGTCGCCGTTGGAAGAAGTGCAATCGGCATTCGAAAACTCTAAGGATGATGATGTAGATGTCGATCAACATTTGTTCAATTTTGGCGAGCTTCCTAGGAAGTATATTAAACAGTTTCTGTTAAAGAAGTCAGACTCATACGACAACGTGTATGGCATTCGTTTTGTCTCAAATGGTTGGATGATAGGTGATTCTCCGGTAAGCGTGTCTGGAAACGATATCCACGTTAAAGGGAAGACTTATACCGGAAGCGAAGGCCTTTATCAACTTATTTTTATGAAGGATCCCGAAATGAAGCTGGTCACGGACTCGGACTTGCAAAATTACAAAAATATACTGATCGATACGAGTGCAGCCAGAAAGGGATATTCCGAGTCTCTTCCCATAAATTCAAATAGAAGCGCGAAATACTGCAACATTATTAAAAATTTGCTGTGAAATACAGGGGGGGGGGAGGGGGGGGAGAAAGAAAAGAAAACAAAGAAATTCTAGGAACACAGCTCTCAAGTGTATCACTCGCATCACAAACGCACAATGAAAGCGAATAAGAACTTTTCAGCCTTTTATAAACGTTTTATTGATATAAATATAAAAATTACAGCGTATTTCGATTAGGTACACCTATTTTCGTGTCAAAGAGTCTGCTGAAGGCAGTACCTCCTAGGTCTTCTTTTTAACAATGCCTCTACTAGAGGGTCTAGAAGACGACGATGGTGGGTCTCTTGAAGGATCGAAATTCTTCTGGTGCATCTTAGAAATAAGTTTCCATTTAGGGTTCCCGCTTTGTATGTTAATTGTTCCAGTGGAACTGTAGCGTTTCTTGTGAGCGTTGGTAGCTTTTAAAGCATTCTTAAAGTTATCGTAATCACACGGCTGGATGACCGATACATCAGGTTTTTTCATAAAAAGAAGTTCGAGTAAGCCGTGTGTCGCCTCGAAGCATAATTCATCGCCGATGCTAATCTTGTCGTTCTCGAAATTTACCAGAGAGTCCCCCATTTCGAATCGTCCGGACGTAGCGTTTAACTTAATACCGTAGGTGATGTCTAAATCACAATCGTTCCGTAAGCTTTTCTCCAAGTAATACGAAACCCTCTCGTCGACACTCGTTGGTGAAGAGTAGTCTAGGGTTTTATACGCCGAATCCTTACCAGGATCGCCGTAGGTCTTTAGATCTGACTCCTGAAGCCGCTCTTCTTCTTCTTCTCTTTCTTCAACGCCCTTATCGTTACCATAACCGCGTCTATCTGCACTATCTGACTTGACGGATACAGGCGAATTACCGGAAGTGTCAAGTGTGAAGCTGATTTCGTCCTCCCCTTGTTCTTTGTGTTCTAGTCTCGCCCTTTTACCCTCCTCTTTCTTTCTGTCCTCTTCTTCTTCTTCCCCGTCTTCTTCCCCTTCTCCATCATCATCATCCAGAGAGAACTGTGTATGAACAGTCCTAGGTCTCCGCCTTGCTACGGCTGAAATACCACGGGGCAAAATATCGAAAATATCAGTAGATCTATTAGCGGCTGTGCTTGACATTGTCGCCTCCTTGCTTATAGGGGTAAATAGGACTCCGCCCCTGTCTTCTTCGAGGAGCCTGAGTGATAAACCCCCTCTCCTATAAGAAGAGGAGGAAGAAGGAGAAGGCGGAGAAACAACTTTACGCCTACCTATTTTCTCTATAGCTTCAACAACTGGGCGATATTTTTTTATATTTCGATCCTCCTCCTCTTCTCTCGATCTTTTTAACGCGTCATATTTACTACGTATCGCTGCTCGTGTTTCAAGGAGCTGTTTCTGGAGTATTCTCCTCTTTCGGGACCCTGTGCTTTCATACATCTTAGGGCTCTCGCTTAAGACTAACCGGCCGTGGGACGGTTCATAGGCTTATAAAGGTATCGAAGCCCTTCCTGTAACGACCCATGCACAAATCCGAATCCTTGGATATGACTAGGAAGCCATGATTACCTGACGACCAGCATACCATACAGATATCTCTGAATTTCTGGAAGGTCATGTCGTTACCGACGTGGTCCTCGTATATCCTACGTAAATTAAGAGAATCCTGTTTAAAAACCACGAGAAGGTTCAGATTATCGCGGATAAGTTGTTTGGGTACCCTTGTGTAACTCTGTCCGATGTAGAAGGTATCTATGGCAGCGTGTCTTCCGCGCGAGAAATAAGCTCTAACGACGTCATGATTACACTCAGCGATATCGTCGAAAATGAATACAGAATTAGGCAGTGCTTTATCAGGAGGTGGTACGCTGTCGTTATGCTGATGAGCAAAATACCCTATTTCTTTGAGCGGCTTGAAGACAGATGCTAGATACTTATACTTCTTCTGACTGAGGGTTTTCGAGAAAATGTAAACGTTTTCAAACCTTAAACCGTTAGGGTGTAGAATTAAATTTAACATAACGTTGGTTTTGCCGCAACCTGAAGCACCGGTGAGAAGAGCTCTACAGCTTGAAGGCAGGAGAGGGCTATGTCTGAAAAATCGGGCCTTGTTTTCAAGTAAATCGCCGGAAACGCTATCTAGATTACAGATTTCTAGACGGACACCCTGCATCTCCAGCCGCATAATACAAACTGATGGTTGAGACAAGGGAAAATCGAAAATTAATGGATGCGAATTAGAGGAGATTAATCATGTACATTAATTAATGTAAACATCGTAGCTAAGAATTTGAATTACAGAACGTAATGAAAATGAACGTAATGAAATTCGTACGAAAAAAGTCATTTCAAAATACAGATCGTTTTTACGTTTATTTTTAATAGACACAGAAAAAATTATTCGTGATGAAAACTCGAAATTCGTAAAGGATGTCTTATTTTGAACAATCGACGCTGGTTTTCTTAAATATTCTTTATTTTGTACATGTTTCAAGAGCTATTCGCTCTCCTCATCAGCCTACAAAAGTGGATACGATTAATAATATATTTTTTCTTTGATAATCTATATAAAAATTTCTAAATTGATTTTATGATAAAATTAAAAATATAAAATATAAAAATATAAAAAAGTATAAAAATATAAAATATAAAAAGATATAAAAAGAAGAGAGGAACCTACCATTTCAAGACTAGATTCTCGACTGATTTTAAATTGTTACGAACGATAATTCCATATTTATTATAATAAACATTTTGAAGCTAAATTTTAAACATGTCATGCTATCTATTGGTAAAATCATTAAATATAAAAATAAAGAATATAAATTATAGTACATTTTTTGTGTCACTGGTTTTGATGTTTTAGAATGATATTTTTATACTGGGCACTCATTTTGTCTCTGTCATTTTGAATATTTAATGAGTCTTCCCTTGCAACATTGTTAATGTGGACATTTTCTAAAAAGTAATAATTTGTTTCCATTTTTTTCATTCCCTAGAATTTTACACTCATCAAATTTAATATTATGTCCAGTCTGAAGGACATGCTGGTCCAAGCCTGTGAGCTCTTTTTTATTTTTTATATTATTCTTGTGTTGATCCATTCGTTTTTGAGCAGCTGGACTGTTTTTCCTATATACATATATTTTCTTACATGTACATGCTAGGGAGTATACGACATCTGATTTCAACCATTTTTGTACTTTTTGTCGTATTGGGGGGGGGGGGGGATACTTTTTATATTTTTATGGATTGTATCATAAAATGTACAAATGTGAAATTCCTATTATAGAGCGTTGGAAAGGAGTAATTTCGAATTGTAGAACGTTTTACTCTCTCTTTTTCGAGAAAAAATGATTTTGAATTATCGAGCGTACCCAAATACACAGGATTTTTACGATTTACCAAAGTTAAAGGCTAAGAAGTTCGAATTGCTGAAAAATTCTAATTATCGAGTTTAGAATTAATAAGAGGTGACTGTACATATATTATGAAAAAGATTAGACGTCATTAATAACAGAATAATAATTTAAAACCCTTTCTCTACCCACCCACTATTTACATTTATGAATCGGTAAGTATTAATCGCTCATTCACGACTTAGGATAGACAATATTCTCGTCAGTCTGTATTAAAAGCTGGTTCTCGCTGCCTTTTTTTTTAGTCTTAACTCTCGTCTTGCTATTTTTTAAAAAAACCTCTTAACTTTTTTTATCGTTCTTCTATTTTTTACTCTTCTTTTTTTTAACGGTAAAAAAAGTATCTTTTTTTTTTTGTTTTAAAACAAAAAAACAATGTTTTGCGGATATTGCGGTTTGAAATTCGTTCAGGCGAATGAATTGGAGCATCATACCCTCGCTTTCCACCAGATCAAAGTAAGTACCTATCCTTTACCTATATTTTATTATGTATTATGTATTATGTATTATTATTTTATAGCCGCTACACTTGATGAATGTATGTTCACTGTGTCCGTACACATCACCGTCGGTGATGGAGCTTAGACACCATACGAATTCTTTTCATAGAATTCCTTATACGGTAATTAAAAAAAAATAAAACTATATATAAAAAAAATTCAAATACCTAACCTTTAGCTTATGGATCGTTTCGTACCGTCACGGGACACCATCTCGATGGTACCTAGCGTCACCGAGCAGTCGTCGGTAGACGTTAGTGAAAAAAAAGAGCAGAATGAAGACGATGAAGGTGGAAAAAAAGAAGAAGATGTGGGAGAGGAAGAGGAAGAAGAAGAAGAAGGAGAATGCGCCGACCTCGCTGTGAGTTTTTTTTTTAAATTATTAAAGTAAGAGAGAGAGACTTTTTTTTTATATTTTTTTTAATCCATTGACCCGCGAAGGATTAGAAGGAGCACTCAAAACGATGCTTATGCAAATGCATAAAAGATTCGGTCTCTTATTAAGTTATTTAATTATTGCTACTATTTTAGAGCGCAGCTGCCGTTAATCTGACGTCGCCTGAAACCATTGTTAGTGGTATAGATAATGCAATTAGACTGACATTTGTCCCAAATGTCCCCCTGTTTTGTTCCCAAATGTCCCGCTTTTAAAAGGGTTTTTTGGCCGTTGTCCCGACGAGATCCCAAATGTCCCGCAATTTAGAGTGTTTTTGGCCGTTTTCCTCGATTTTCTGGTAAAAAAAAATCGGTTTTTTGGGCGTTCAATATCTTTTTTGTCGGGTTTTGGGTAGTTTTCTTCCATTAATTAATTTTATTGTTTATGACGTTAAATTCTAGCATTGTTTAAAAGGAATTTTTTAAAAAATTTACATTTCTGCTAGAGTTTTTTGGGGAATGCGAAAAATAGACACCTTGCACCCGGCCATAAATTGCTATTTTATCTATAACATATAAATGTTTTTCTCTCTGTAATATAATTCTATCTAATATGTACATATAAATAATTAATCAACAATAAAATATAAATTATAAATTATTTAGTTCATATAAATCCCTACAAATCGAGGGAAAATCACCCACAACTCATTATACAGGGTGTTTTTTACCTTTTCAGTCGACGAAAGAATTCAAATCGCTAGCGATATCAAGGCGCGCCTCCATGCCAGAAAATATGATGGGGGAATGCAACGAAGAAAATTTCGCGGAAACTCAAAATATTTTCAACCTAGCGAAAAGCAGAGCTATTTTCGCTTGGGCTTCGGGTATGAACGAAATGATAAATTTTTCTAAATCATTTTTTCCTTCGCAGAAAACGTAAATGAAGGTGAGCAAACGGGAACTGTCGAATTATATTGCGACCATGTTGTTTCGGAGCAAATAAAAAAATTGATCTTCCGACACACTTTGTTTCCCTCAATCACGATGCCAAACTCTCCTCTACCAATGGATACGTAAAAAAATTTTTTTTACCTCCTACAACGTTTTTTAATTTTGTTTTTTTAGCGTCAACATGATAAATGAAAAGTCAAAAACTTTACTAGATGAAATGGCAGAATTGACGTTGGCAAGTCGCCGTAAAGCGGTGAAGCAAAAAAAGTTGAGTTCCCTGGAATCTCAAGTCGTAAGCACTACAATAAACCTGCATGATGAGAGCAAAGAAATTTCGAAGCGAATTGATGACGAGTCGATAGAAAGGTTTTATAAAAATCCAATTTTGTTATAAATTTAATTTTTTGACTTTTTTTTTCAGTCTCCTCAAAGAAAAAGCGAAATATTTGAAACGGAGCAAACTTCTCGCTCAGATTTCTATACGTCTTTTGAATGGTTTCAGTTACCACTTGGAAGATAAGGGACTGCGGGAAATTCATAATCGCCTCTCTCATGTCGACTCTCTTTAGAAAAGTTTTTATGTTAGCATCGGTTTAACTTTAAAATGATTTCTTCTATAAAAAAATTAGCATATTTTTGGTTGTAAATTTATTTTGCCCTCTCTCTGTGATATTTTATTCATGTCCAAGCAGACTAGGGCATTGTCGTAATCATATTTTTTCTTATGATTACAACCATAATCATAATCATATTTTATTTATCATTTTCCAGAAAATATTTTTTATTGATTCTTTGAGAGTAGTGTTTTTTTTTATTTTTAAGATTTTTTCAAGAAAATCATAATTTTGTTTTCAAATGACTTTTTGATAAAATTGAAATTTTAGAAAAAAAAAATGCAATTTTCTCGAAAAATTACCATTTTCTCAAAAATCTATTCAAAATTACAATTTTTTTTTGCAAAAATGGTTAAAATAATTTTGTTTTTAAATTTAGAAGTAAAAAATTGCAATTTCTCAAGAAATTGTAAAAAAAAACTTAGATTTCTCTTGAAATCGTGAAAAAAAAATTAGGATTTCCTCAGAAAATAGTAAAAAGAATTATGATTTTCTCAAAAAGTCGTAAGGAAATTTTTTATAGATTCGTAATCGTAATAAAATAAATTTTTTCTATAAAATTCTAAATAAAATAATCGTAATCATATTATTCTTTCTTATGATTACGACTATAATCATAATCATATAAGAGTCGTGATTTTTTTATTTTTGCATTTTTTCGTATTTTATCATAATTTTTTTTTTTCAAATTATTTCTTGAAGAAATTGAAATTTTAGCAAAAGAACAAAGAAAAAATCTGCAATTTTCTCAAAAATCTTTACAAAATTGCAAGTTTTTTTTTGCAAAAATGGTCTAAAAAATTATGTTTTTAAATTAAGAAGTTGAAATTGAAATTTTAGCAAAAGAACAAAGAAAAAATCTGCAATTTTCTCAAAAATCTTAACAAAATTGCAAGTTTTTTTTTGCAAAAATGGTTTAAAAAATTATGTTTTTAAATTAAGAAGTAAAAATTATAATTTATCAATAAATCGTAGAAAAAATGAAGATTTTCTCTTAAAAATCGTAAAAAAATTAGGATTTCCTCAGAAACTAGTAAAAAGAATTATAATTTTCTTAAAAAGTCGTAAGGAAAATTTTTTTTTTATAGATTCATAATCGTAATAATATAAAATTGTAAAGAAAATAAGATTTTTTTGGAAAATCATTAGTAAAATATAATCATGATTATGAGTAAATATAATCATGATTATGATTACGATTACGACCAACTCCATTCCCAAGGATAAACTGTATAAAAAAATAACAAAGTCACTTAATAATTTCATTTTTATAAACACTACAAAACAAGAAAAATGACAATAAGTGAACAGGAATGTACACAAAGGCGTCCATTTTTGAGAATGGAGATTCATATTAAAAAGAGAATCTTTGGTGCAACGATCTCCATTTTGGCTTTATTTTAAATAAAAAAAAAAAAAACGGATAAATAAATAATGTATCACAACAATTTAACATGAAAGTCTGAAAATGAATTTATGCGAAAGGACGGTCGACAAAGAAAAAAGGCGGAATAACAACTAACCGGATTAAGATATTTTTTGTTTTATAAATTGGAGACTAATCTTCTTTTTTAGCCTCGATCGTTTTTTGAGGCGAATTCTCATTGTTCTCCGACAATTTTTCGTTTTCCATTTCGCCTGAAAATCCAAACTCGTTGAGCCTCTTCGGGTCAGTTTTGTATATCCAACGTTGGTAGAGGAATATGAAAAAGACGATATCTGAAAAATAGAATTTTATTTATGCCTAAAAGAAAAGATTTCTTACCATCTCTAAAGCAACCTAATCTGTACATTGTCGGCATTTTGATAACAAATGCGAATATATCGTCTATAAATGTATTGAGGCACTTATAAGACATCATACGCCAGGGAAGATGGGCGACCGATTTCAACTTGTAGTTAATAAATAACTGAGGTGTCATCATAATAAAACCTAAAAATGAATTAAGTTTCTTTCAGTCTGAAGCTGTTTAGATTTACCGAAAGTAAGAAGGAAGCCGTAGATCATATTAAGCATCCACGAATACCATCCTTTATGGTGAAGATAGACGACTGAATAAACAGCGTAGCAGGCCAAAAGTGGAAAAAGTACCCAGGATAAATATTTAAAGGCTAACTGATCATATACTTTAGTACTCGATTCAACGTAGGAGCCTTTATCTTTAAAAACAAGTCGAGGAAATATTTTCAAAAATTTTCTTTCCCTATCCAGCTTAATGTCGACCACCTTAAAAGAAGTTTTGATTAATTTTCTTATATGAGAAAAGCACTTACTTTGTTGATTTTCCAGGCGTCGATGCAGAGACCGATCCCGCATGAGATTTTTATGAGGGTGTTTGTGTCGTTGTCTAAAACGTAGAGGAGAACGATAAACGACTGAAAAACTCCGTAGAAAACGGAACGGATGGAAAGTCCTTCAAATGATTTACGGTTGTTCCAAAACTGTATGTCTGAAAAACATAATTAGAGGATGTTTTTATTATATTTTATTTAGTCAAAAGCAATAGGCTGAAATGACTATCTGCTTGGCAAAGTATGCTATTGAACAGGCATAATAAACAAGAAAAATTTGCTCCAATAGCCTAAAATTGCAATTTTCTCAAAAAATCGTAAAAAAATTATGATTTTTTCGAAAAATCGTATCTTTTTAAATAATTGTCTCAAAAAACTGATAGCTTTGCTTAACTTGGGTGATATAATGGGAACCGGTGTTTCAACAACCCCGTAGCCCCTAGCTTCCGTTTTTAGTGCCTCGTAGCTCGGATACGGTTAATCCAATCATCAAAGTTAACAGATGAATTTTGTAGGAAATTTGATCAGCTTTCTTTTTTACTTAGTAAATTTTTCTCCTAGGACGTACTGTTTGGGAGATAAACGCAAAAAACCGGTCCTTGCCACCACAGGGTAATCATTGTTTTTCGGCGCCTCGTAGCTCGGATACGGTTAATCCAATCATCAAGGTTTACAAATGAGTTTTGTAGGAAATTTGATCAGCTTTCTTAATTACTTAATATTTTTTTCGCCTAGGACGTACTGTTTGGGAGATCAACGCCAAAAACCGCTGCTTGACACCGCAGGGTAATCATTGTTTTTCGGCGCCTCGTAGCTCGGATATGGTTAATCCAATCATCAAGGCTTACAGATGAATTTTGTAGGAAATTTGATCAGCTTTCTTTTTTACTCAATACATTTTTTGCCTAGGACGTACTGTTTGGGAGAGAAACGCAAAAAACCGCTCCCTCCCCCAGCAAGGTAATCATCGTTTTTTGGCGCCTCGTAGCTCGGATACGGTTAATCCAATCATCAAGGCTTACAGATGAATTTTGTGGGATATTTGATCAGCTTTCCTTTTTACTTAATACATTTTTCGCCTAGGACGTACCGTTTGGGAGATAAACGCCAAAAACCGCTCCCTGCCCCAGCAGGGTAATCGTTGTTTTTCGGCCCCTCGTAGCTCGGATACAGTTAATCCAATCATCAAGGCTTACAGATGAATTTTGTAGGAAATTTGATCAGCTTTCTTTTTCACTTAATACATTTTTCGCCTAGGACGTACTGTTTGCGAGATAAACGCAAAAAACCGCTCCTTGCCACCGCAGGGTAATCATTGTTTTTCGGCGCCTCGTAGCTCGGATACGGTTAATCCAATCATCAAGGCTTACAGATGAATTTTGTAGGAAATTTGATCAGCTTTCTTTTTAACTTAATACATTTTTCACCTAGGACATACCGTTTTGGGAGATGAACGCCAAAAACCGCTCCCTCCCCCAGCAGGGTAATCGTTGTTTTTCGGCGCCTCGTAGCTCGGATACGGTTAATCCAATCATCAAGGCTTACAGATGAATTTTGTGGGAAATTTGATCAGCTTTTTTTTAATTAATACATTTTTCACCTAGGACATACCGTTTTGGGAGATAAACGCCAAAAACCGCTCCCTCCCCCAGCAGTAATCGTTGTTTTTCGCGCCTCGTAGCTCGGATACGGTTAATCCAATCATCAAAGTTTACAAATGACTTTTGTAGGAAATTTGATCAGCTTTCTTTTTAACTTAATACATTTTTCACCTAGGACATACCGTTTTGGGAGATGAACGCCAAAAACCGCTCCCTCCCCCAGCAGGGTAATCGTTGTTTTTCGGCGCCTCGTAGCTCGGATACGGTTAATCCAATCATCAAGGCTTACAGATGAATTTTGTGGGAAATTTGATCAGCTTTCTTTTTTAATTAATACATTTTTCACCTAGGACATACCGTTTTGGGAGATAAACGCCAAAAACCGCTCCCTCCCCCAGCAGCGTAATCGTTGTTTTTCGCGCCTCGTAGCTCGGATACGGGTAATCCAATCATCAAAGTTTACAAATGACTTTTGTAGGAAATTTGATCAGCTTTCTTTTTAACTTAATACATTTTTCACCTAGGACATACCGTTTTGGGAGATAAACGCCAAAAACCGCACCCTCCCCCAGCAGGGTAATCATCGTTTTTAGGCGCCTCTTGAAGCTAATTAAAAGCCCAGAGCTTCCCCAGTATAATCTAATCTTATTATTAATTACCATTTTTGAAAGCAAGAAGTTCAAACACGCTATGAAGAATCGACACAAGAATAGTTGCACCCAGTAAATACGGCGAAGTCTCCAACAAAGCTTCTTTCAAACTATCCTGATCTTCATCTTCCATCTCATCTTGGAAAATATTCGCAGTAAACTTGCTCTTCATCAAATGGGCAGCATACATTTGCCACTTGAACAACGACAACGGCTGATAAGTAATCCTCAATTCCAGCGTCCTGAAAAAGGTTTTATTTCAAAATTTAAACTTCTTTTTAAATCATACTTGATTGTATCATTCAACGGTTCATAATCACGCAATAAATTCCAGAATTCGTTATAAAACACAATCGGTTTGTAGTAATCTCCATTCGGTGAAAACTCGATGTCTACAAAAGGAAAAAGTACATTTTTTATAGGGTAGTAATAAAAAATAATTACATTCATTGAGCGGAGATGGTACAGTCCCTTGTACCCAATTGGTTTGATCGGTGACTAAATTAACTGTTATGTTGGGATGCCAATGTGAAACTATAGCTTGATTGTTTTTTTCAGCTTCCTGTAAAAAAAAAGTATTAGTTTGAAGAGCTTCCAACGAAAATGTCCTTAAAGAGAAGGAACAATATAGGAGGGGGAAGTATAACGGTGGGAAAGTTTTAAGGAGGGGGAAGTATAGGGTTGTTGCGATACTTACGGTATATTGGAATATCGATATTTTCCTTCCGATATTTGTACCGATATTTCCGATATTTGAACAGATATTTCCCTTCCAATATTTCCCTTCCGATATATCGGTTCTTCCGATATTTCCCTTCCAAAATATCGGTTTTTCGGATATTTCCCTTCCAATATATCGGTTCTTCCGATATTTCCCTTCCAAAATATTGGTTTTTCGGATATTTCCCTTCCGATATATCGGTTCTTCCGATATAGCGGTTCTTCTGATATTTCCCTACCGATATTCTTCCAATATTTTTACGATATGAATCCGAAAGAAAAATAGGACAACAAACGGATAACTTATCAGTGATTAATGATAACATCCATACGACATATATCACGATATATTGGAATATCGATATTTTCCTCCCGATATTTGTGATATTTGTAGTGATATTTTCCTTCCGATATATCATCCAATATTATCCTTCCGATATTTTTAAAATATCATATCGGATAAGGGAATAGTTGAATAGTTATCTTGGATGACCTCGATATATTGGTTTGTGAAAGACACAATCATTTCCAACATGCCGTCGTCAAATAAGCAAGCCCACGATTCGGTAAATGTTTCTGCGTCCTTTCCTCGGCCAATTGGGCTAGGGAGTCTTTTTAGCAGGTTGTGCTTGCCTCTCTTCTTACTGGGGTATGGAGTTTTCTTCCATGAAATTGAGTCAATTACCTTTTTCCCCTATTTCTTCTGACATAAAAAAATTGGCTCATCGTCATCACAGTCAGTTGTTGCTTCTGAATCACTTTGACTTGTATCTGAGTTAACTCTTCAACTTCTTCATTCTCTTCTTCTGCTTCGGTGTCGAGGTCATCTTCAGGCAAATCAGCAACGAGGTTTGGGGGCCCGGAAGCTGAAGGTCTAGGGTCATCTTCAGATAGCAGTTCATCATCACTCAGCTCACAGCCGTCAAGCAGAATTTGATGAATTTCGCGAATGTCATCAGGTTTATTGAGATCGAAGCGTTTTTTTGCCTCCATATTGAATCTATGAAGAAGAAAACAAAGTTTCAGTCCAAAATATACAGGGTGTCCGGAAACACATGGCAAGCGTCTGGGAGAGCGTTAAAAAGTGGTTTTACGAAAAAAAGTTAAATGTAAACCCCCCTTAATTTAAATCAAACAATTTGATCGTGTAGTTTAAAATCCGCCTGGATATACAGGGTGTCCCAGACACAACCTAACTTCGTTATTTCAAATGAGAACCCCTATTTTTTATTTCAGATTCGTATTCTACGCAAAATTTCAAGTAGATTTTAGTACTCATATGACAATTTTGGACAACTTTTAAAAAATGTCAAAATTTAGCGTTTTTTGCGCTAAAATCCGTTAAAATTGACCTAGGAAACTCGTTTTTTTTTTAATTCCACTTATTTTTTCCCGAAGAATCCAACTGTCTCAAATTTGAGCATCTTCGCATTCTGCATCACGAGATTTCGTCGCTAATGGCCTTTTTTCAAGTTAGAACCCAAATTTTTAGTTCAGAAATGAAAATTAGCACTTGTTGAAAGGAATTTTTCTTTCGGACCACAAATTTTGAAAGAGCTACAGCGTCTTTTGTGTTTATGCATCAAAAATTAAAATTCCGTCAACAAATCGCTAATTTCCATTTTTGAAGTATGGAATTTGGAGTTAAACTTGAAAAATGGCCATTAGCGACGAAATCTCGTGATGCTGAATGCGAAGATGCTCAAATTTGAGACAGTTGGATTCTTCGGGAAAAAATAAGTGGAATTAAAAAAAAACGAGTCTCCTAGGTCAATTTTAACGGATTTTAGCGCAAAAAACGCTAAATTTTGACATTTTTTAAAAGTTGTCCAAAATTGTCATATGAGTACTAAAATCTACTTGAAATTTTGCGTAGATTACGAATCTGAAATAAAAAATAGGGGTTCTCATTTGAAATAACGAAGTTAGGTTGTGTCTGGGACACCCTGTATATCCAGGCGGATTTTAAACTACACCATCAAATTCTTTGATTTAAATTAAGGGGGGTTTACATTTAACTTTTTTCATAAAACCACTTTTTAACGCTCTCCCAGACGCTTGCCATGTGTTTCCGGACACCCTGTATACCAAAACCGAACAAAATAATCCAGAACCTTATAGGAAATGGTTGACAAAAAAATCTCGTCGGGAATAGCATGAATACACGCGTGGCATCTGTGAGATGATCATGTAATCTATCGGGTATAAAATACTAATTTCCGAAAAATATTGTTATCACAAGGTATTGGCAAATTATAACGAAAAAGCACAAACGGTCAAAATCTAAAATTGAAAATTTAGCAATCCTTACATTTTTACACGCGCTGCATCCACGAGATGCTTTTGGGGTTAACAACAACCAAAAGCACTTTACGCGCACACGGAGGCAACTGAACGGTTGTCCTACACGACCTTGAGGAATAGAAGGGTGGAAAACTTAGCTCCCCTTCCCCCATTAAACCTGTGACAAAAACGCTGAACTGGGCATCCGTGAGATGACGCGCGTGTAATAGAGTGTAAATGAAGCCCAAACAGTTTTATCAATTCATCCAGAGTTGTTGGTGTGAATTTTGAATTATTTTGAACACGGCGTAAAGGTTTGTGAAATATGCTGCGGATTCAAAAATTTTTTGTGGAAAGTATCGGCTGAAGTAAGCCAACGAAGATAATACTTCATCCTCGGTTTCATTTATGAACGTTTTGAGTTCCATAAATTAACCACTATAGCAGTAAAGTGTGAAAATCAAGCTAGTGTAGTGTTTATTTTTACCTCAAATTTATCTAACTCTTCTTGTACAACTTTAAAAAGAAGTAGTTTGGCCTCATTCGTCCACATTTTGGATGGCTCGACCTTTCTTCGCTTGCAAGCCGTTTCCTCCATTGGTTTTCACTACCAAATTCAATTCTTTGAATGCAGTTTCCGAGTAGCTTAATTTATACGCGAATGAAAATGGTTTTCCTTTTTCGAAACTCATAATTTTGATTTCCGCAAATTGGAATATCTCGTTGTCTGTATTTTTATTAAAATTATTACTAAATCTGGTTGCCAATTCTCTAAAATCTTTGAAATCCGAGTGAGCCAGTTCGATCACCTTATAATATGGTGGGGTCTTTTTCGCAGAATTGATGATTTCGGCGTAATGGGAAGGCAAGTAAATTGGTCCCCATTTAAGTGACCCCTTCTCGATTACTGAGTGAACAGTCTCTTTCGTTCTGTGTATGGCCTTCAATCAAAATAGTTTAAAACGCAGGTCGCGATTTCGTTCGCTCCACGATAGGCCTCTCCTTCGTGCCACAAATTGCTAAGTGCTTCTTTCACTTTAACATTGAAAAACGTAAGATAATTTTGATTTACAATAAAAAACTGAAATTTCTCCTCTGGGCCCTGGTATAACTGCCTGTAAATCAAAACAAACGACTGTTGCCAAGCTTATTAAATCTTTCTCTTTTTCGATGCGTGAGAGATTTTTTTCTTTGATATGGGCGTCGTGAATTTCTTGATTTTCAGGCGTTAAATCTCCTTGGTTTTTTCGTCAATTCATAGGTTTCGCACTGGTCCTTCTTCGGTACAAAGAATTATTATTAAATTCTTCGTTGAAGATTCTTGATTACATAGTAACATCAATAGTGACAAATTTGGTTTCTTTCAATAGTGGCTTGGCGTTGGTTTTTGCAGCTTTTTGTCTTTTTTTTTTATCTTTTGGGAAACGTGGTTTTTTGGACTTCTCTCTTCGTTCGTTCTTTTTTTGGTATTTTTCCTTTCCTGATTTTGCGAATTTTCTTTCACCATAGGTCCGTATATCATTATTGCGATTTTACCGTTTTTACTGTTTTACTGTGTCTCTGCATTTCTGCCATATGAAGAAGAAACGAAACCACTATCCGGCCAATTTTGGTGTCCAAAAAAAATTAAAAAAAAAAAGGAAAATGTGAGAATTTATGGGAAATATTCCCGTGTTCTGGAACCCTGAAACCGCCAAAGAAACTGTCAACAGTTTCGCCATATCATAGTGGGTGATTCGGAGAGATGTTTGCTTCATGTAACTGTCACATTCTCTGTTGAAAGCTTTCTTAAGGGGCCCATAAAAAACCACATCCAAAGGCTGTAGGCGATGCGAGGTATGGGGAGGAATGAACAGCATATGTATACCGTTCTCCGGACAATAGTCATATCACATATTATGCTTTCAGACTGGTGTGGCTGTTGTGGTTGTCCAGTATAATATACTATATCTACTATAAACAGTATTATTAAAGTAATTTAAGTAAGAATTTGTATGAAAATGTAAAAAAAAATGATTTGAAAATTTAAATTTAACGAAAGTACTCAAGGATGGTGAGGAAGATTGTCATAAAATGTCCAACAGTCATGAGGTATGAATGGTTTTAACATCTGTAGGTGGTCGAACTTGATTTTCTTTATTTTTAATTGTTGTCTCCATAGTTTAGGAAACTCACTAGTTTTGAGTTTAATTTCTTTCCCTTTCATGCATCTATTTTGGTAAATTCTCGAGAAGTTGTCGTCAAAATCAGTATTATAATAAAGAGTGACCTCCCCATCTGAAGGGTACTTTAAAGCTCTAATGTCAGTCACATAGGGCCCTCCTCTTCTTTCTGGCCTGATGCTTGGAAATAATAGGTTTGAATTGAAGTTTTGAAAGAACGTGTTATCCACCAATACTGCTTCGTAGGGAGTAGGCAAATTATACAATTCCTGTTCTGATAAGTGCACCCATCCGAGTAGATCACAATAGGTTTTCCATCGTTTAAATATTTTTTGATGTAGTCAACGATAAAAGATGCAAACGTTGAGGCTTGTAAATCAGAGGCAGTTTCGTCAAACCAATAGCATTTGCAATGTTTTGTGCTTAAGTTATAAACTGTGAAATTATGCAGTGTCGTCTTATAATACAATGCACTGGCAAAAAGTGATGGGCAGATTTTAACAGCCTGAAGGTCCATGGTCAAAACGTGCTGTTGTTAGGCTATGGCTTTCTCCTTGTCGTAATTTTTTTCTTCTCTAGCTCTGTCCTTCTGTCTTAAGTGCTCAGTCCATTCATTTTCAGTTAAGTTGAAAACTTCATGTTGACAACATGAATGTTGCACTGGTCTTTTTTTGGTTTATACAATTTAATTTTCATTTTTTTCATCATTTTGGTGAGTGAGTTTTTTGACTTCGGGGATACACCGCTTTCTTCACATACTTGCTTGTAAGCCCGAAATAAATCGGCTTTGCTGCTGAATAATTGTTCCAATTACATCTGAGTGGAATCCTTTCGTCAGTAATGGGATGGGAGTTTGTTCAGATTGTTCAAAAAATTTTCCATAAACATGTCCTATGATCTTTCTGATGTTTTTGAGATCCGGGATGCTGTGGTTGGACCTATTACTGGGGCTGGAGTTTCTTCTGTATCTGTGTCTTCATAATTGGGCATGCCATGCTTAGCATTTTTTACCAGTTGGACACTTGGAATTCGCCAAGTCCAAAAGTCGACAAAAACATTTTTTTGCAGACTGGAAGTAGTTTGTTTTCTATTTTTATACAATATCCTCTTCTCCAGCCCCATATCGAATAGACTTATTCATTTTTGCCAATTCTTTGCGATATACACTCCGCATAGAGTTTAACCAGCAGTTTTAAAGCTTAAAATGAATAAAAACTTTAAATTAGACAAACAAAATTAAAGGATTAACAAATTTGACACATAATTGCTGGTTCATTGTAGCTGTCACACTGTATGTATATTCTTTAAGTACCTCATAGTTACTCTTTTTCTTCCTCTAAACCGAAAAATTATTTCTTCACTATTGTTTCCCTGTTTGCGGTTGCGTCAATTTCTTTGAATTTCTCCACCAATCTCCCATATGCTTCTCCCTTTTTGTTCCTGTCACTGTACTCCTTTGATTTGACGCGCCAAAGGCATGGCAAACTCATATAGCGAAATGAATCAGTCAAAAACTCGCGAGAACATTGGCGAAGGTCGGCCATCGTCAGGCGATGAAGGAAATCTGAGGAAGAAACGAATCAGAAAACGGAGCAAATGTCTACACGCAACGACATGTCTGTGCAGGTCACGGTTTTCAGAGCTCATAAGCTCAGTTATCGCTGAAACTGTGCAGTCTTCCCCAGGGACTCAAAACTGCACAGTTTTCCGGTCCATACGCAACGCTTTGTCTGCAACGTCTTGAACTGCGCAGGCAAGAGGTTGTGGAAAACATAGCGTCTGGACCAGGCATAAAATGTGCAAATATATTTATCCTGCGAGGCTTCTGCAGCATCTTTTTTCAGTTCTGCGCGCGCTTGTTATGCTCGCCTGAGGTGCAGTTCTCGTTTTGCCTTTAGGTCGGCTGTCTTTGTTGTTTTAGTCTTTCGATCGAAAGTCCGTTCGACGATCTTCCAAAATAGCATCTTTTAGTAATTTCACGAGAACGTCCTTTTTACCCTGCGATGGCAAACCCCTGTGTTCCAACTCCTCGCGGAGCTCCCGCGCGGTCATCGCTTCCAATCTCCTGTCGTCCATAATGACGCGTAACGGAAGAAAAAAAATACCCGAGAATGTCGAAAATGAAATAAACGAAAATGTCGACTAAAAATTAAACAAATTGTTTCTTAAAAATTCCACAAAAGGTCCACGAGATAACGATCACACCGGCACAAAACGTAAACACAAACTTAAAACCAGGGTTGGAATAGTTTAAAACATTTGTTTTAAAACGAGTGTTTAAAACACGTTTTAAACTCGCTCAATAAAAAACAAGCAGTAAAAAACAGTCGTTTTAAACCCTGTTTAAAACAGTTTAAAACAAATAATATTTATGATCGTTTTATAAGCAAGTTTTTTTTTGTTTTTTTAACTTTTTCTTATTTATAATTTATAAATAATTATTTTAATGACTTCTAAGTTCAAACGCATTCTGGTAAATGATTTTTGTACTATTGTTATTTTGTTCATTTTTGTTGTATTCACTGGACACATTGATGGCTGGTGCTCAGGCGCTTATGACGGCCACCATGGGAACTAAGTATCTCTGACCGTTTATCAGTTTTATCTAGTATCTTATTGGCCGTTTCAGTTATAACCATTGAAGGACTTAACCTGTTTAGTGTTTTCACTTTTCTGCTTTTAATTTTTATACATAATACGTTTTGTTTTGGTGTCGAGTGATTGCTTGTTCGAGAATGAATCTACTGTTGGTAGGAAAAGAGACGATGTTTGGAACGACTTTACAATCGTTTCAGACGGTACGGATTTCAAGTCCAGTCGCGCTAAATGTAAGTGTTGTGGGCTCGAGTTAGTTGCGTTGGTCGCAAGAATGCGTAAGCATAAAGCAATATGCGGTGCCTCCTCTTCTCGTTCACCTGAATCTCTCGATAATGATCCTGAACTAGACCGTCACGACCAGGAGGAACCGAGAAAGAAATTAAAAACGTCGAAACTAGACAGATATGTTGTAAAAACGACCGAGCATCAGAAAAAAAGAGCTTGATCGCATGGTCGCGAGATATATTTATGCAACAAACTCTCCATTTAGACATGTCGAGAACCCTCAATTCATAAATATGATGGCCATGTGTAGACCTGGCTACAAACCGCCCAACCGACATCAAATCGCCACAGAACTTTTGGATAAGGAGTACATTCGGATCCATAATTTATTAAAATCGTCTCTGAAAGGTAAATCTCTATGTTTGGCCATCGATGGATGGAGTAACGTTCACAACGAATCAGTCATTTGCATTAGCGTGTCCGACGTTGTTGAAGGAAAAGTCTTTTTACTTTACACTATCGACACTAAAGATAATAGCCACACGTCAGATTACCTAATTGATATCGTGCATGACTCAATAAAAAAGTGCGAAAGTTTTGGCTGCACTATAAAAAGCATTGTAACTGACAACGCAGCAAACATGTCGAAAATGAGGCGTGATTTGGCAGAAAAGACCGGCACCGATCTAGCCACATATGGTTGTGGTGCACACATCTTAAACTTGTTAGCAAAAGACTTGCAAGATCAATTTATGAAGGTCAAAGTCAAAGAAATAGTTAAATACTTTAGAAATGTACACTTTGCTTCGGCGAAATTAAAAGAAGGAGGAGGCAAACGGATGGTTCTTCCATCAGAAGTCAGATGGAATACGCAAAGTGACATGTTTGAGTCATACATCGAAAACTGGCCAACTCTCCTAAAAATAGTGTCAGAAAACCGCCCAGTGATCGATGCAAACATAATAAAAATGATCGAAGATGTCAAATTAAAAGAAGATGTATTAACGGCCTCGAAGAAATTCAAGAACATTGCCAAGACTCTGGACATAATTCAGCGAAATAATTGCACGCTGGGAGAAGCTACGGAGGCAATCAGAGAACTTACCTCGTGGCTTAAAAAACAAAACTTGTCGAAAGAACAAAAAGAAAATATCAAGAAACGGGCAAAAATGGCATTAAGCCCTTTCCATTTAGTGGCCAATTTGCTAGATACGAGATACAGAGGACAAAAATTAAGCGGAGCACAAGAAGAAGAAGCAATGGAGCACATAGATGCTTACTACCCTCTTTCTGTCGGGGATATTATTAAATATAAAGCGAAACAGCCACCATTCAAAGATTACCTTTTTAAAGAAACAGCCATTCAAGATGTATGTCCCTTGATATGGTGGACTGCACTCGAGAACAAGATTTCTCCGCAAACGACTTCACTGACAAAACAAATTTTCTCGGCGGCTGCTTCCTCCGCGGGAATTGAAAGAATTTTTTCAACTTTCGGGCTGGTTCAGTCCAAACTTAGGAACCAGCTCGGAACTGAAAAAGCCGCGAAACTGGTTACGATTTTTCAGATTCTCAACCAATCTGAACCAGAAGAATAAAATGAATTAAAAAATGTATGTATAGAGAAATTAGAAAATAAATCTTTAATTTATTTTAAATTTAATTGCAAGTGTTATTTCATTTCACTAATCACTTACCTACTTATTATTTTAAAATTTAAATAGAGCCCCGACACAGGACACTGGACTATAGAGTTATTTTATTTTATCAACCAGCGACTTATTTTTTTAATAGAAAAAATGGGAAATTTCAAATTAGCTACAGACTACAGAGACACAGAGTTCATTAATATTGTAGGTACCTTGTAAGTAAAAACTAAAAACTGAAAAATATCGGTTTATTTAGTTTTAAAAAACTGTTTAAAACATAGTTTAAAACAGTTTTAACCATAGTCTAGATTTGGTTTTTGTGTTTTTTTGTTTAAAACAAAAAAAAACAGTTTTAAACAAAAAAAAACTGTTTTTTTGTTTTTTATTTAAAAAAACTGTTTTTTTGTTTTTTATTAAAAAAAACTGTTTTTATTCCAACCCTGCTTAAAACTTACGTAAATTATGTGGGGCGTAAACACTGTCGATCCCACTTCTGAAATTATAGACGGATATACAACACAATATTGGAACGACCGGACTATTAATTATTTATTTTAAAACGTTTACAGCAAGTCTTTCTCATTCGAACATTCCTTCTCATACCCAAACTTCGATAACCCTCCGTAACCTTCCTCCTCAGTCCTACCAACATTAACTATATTACTACACTTGTCACAGTTTCTGCAAGTGTCCTTTGAAGGAGGTTTAAAGTGCAAGTTAAATTTTTGGCTGAAGACTTGGTAGTAATAATTTTCTTTCACAGGACTTTTGTTCTCACTTTCACATTTCTGTTTGTACCAATCATACATTTTTTTAATACTCAAATCTGGACTTACGTACCTTTTGTTTTCGTTGTCCTTTCTAGTGTAATGGCTTTAGTAGCAGGGAAATGACTTTATATGCTCAACAACATCTGGGTCGTCAATTTTCCGCGACGTTACGGAACTCGTCATTTGCCTCCAAATAGCTTGTATATTTAGGACCTCTTTTTAAAGCAACTACGGTACTTAGCACTCTCCACTTTATCTCTTTTCCGAAAGCAATGTCAAATTGTTCTTTAAGTTTGGACAGATCAATAACTTGAAATGAATACTTAGAGATTAGGTCTTTAAAGGTTTTCCCTGCCTGATCATCCATGAACTGGTGGACGACGGAGGATAAGTTACTTCTAAGAGTAATCCATTCTTCGAGTTCATTCAGAGGTGATTTTTTACCTTTTGAAGCCATTTTAATCCGGATTAAAAAACCGTTAATTCAAGTTATCTTTTAGATTAAAACGTTCTGTAGTCGGTTTTAAAAAAAGGAGATGTTCTTCGATAACTTTTATTTCACAAACATAAGTAATAGGAAAATGTGCTTTCTTAAAAAAGTAAGTGGTCAGAAGGCCAAACAATCTTATGGTTATATCAGTGGTGCCAACCTAACTACAAGAAACGTACCACAATGAGATTGTTTGTGAAATAAAAGTTATCGAAGAACATCTCCTTTTTTTAAAACCGACTACAGATGTACCATAATAAGATTGCCCTTGTGGCGATCCCACAAAAGGTCAACATAATGTTTATTTCATAAGAAGGAACTATAAAATTCACCTGAGCCTTCTGAGGACAAGCCTGGATCTTGTGGTCCGATGATCCACAGCCAAAGCAGGTGCCACGCTCCCTCTTCGGCATTCTACATTGGGACTATCGACTTGGTGGAAACCCGAAACTAGATCGAGGGTCGTGAAATACTTACACCGCCCTAGTTTGGACAAAATATCCTCTATATTGGGGAGGTCGTATTTGACGTCAATGGTTTTTTTCATTTAATTGTCTAAAATCTATGACAAGTCGAAATTTGGGTTGATTCAAATGATCCATCCTTACGGATGGCATGAGTTTCTCTAACTTTTGTTTTTTGTAAGTTTTGTCTGAGAGGTTTGATTTTCCCGATTTTAATGTGTGATCGTTTAGTTCTATTTGTACCGATGGGTTTTGTCTGGTGGTTTCATTAGGTTCTACATGGGAATGGTTGAGGGAATTTACTGTGAGAGTTTTGGGTTTTTCTGAATTGTTAAATACCAGACATTGTGCTTGGTGGTTTTTAATTTTTATCAAACAGCTGGGAATTTCTAAAGACGTAAATTTTTTATGGGGCAAGATAACTTCTCCGTCTCGAATATCGGTCAAGTGCAACGTTATCCGTTTCACAGCTCGACTTGGAATAATGTGTTTACGTGGCGTTTGTGGAACTTGATAATAAAATATTGGCTTCTGGTGTCCCTGAAAGGTCACTATACATATTATTATCTAATCTTACTATGGCTTTCATTTCTTTTAAATTGTCGATACCTATTAAAATGTCGAATTTTGGGTGGAAATTAAAAATATAATATTTAAGGCGCTTAAGCTGCGTTTCCACTGAGCGAGTTTCCCTCGCGAGCGCCTAGGCCGAGGCGGCACCGCGAAACGATCTGCGAATCTGATGCGCGAGGACGCGAAAAAAAGGGTGAGCGGCCAGTTTTGTGCGAGGCAAAGATGGCGTTGCATCTCCGGCTTCAAGCAACAGCATTTATTTTATTGCCTCAGGCAATTAGACAGAGAAATAGTCGTAGCCGCCGTTGGTGGATAAGAAAATATTTGCTCAACGAAATGAATGTGGAAAGTTGACGACACTTCGTTTGATCCATCTCGGAAAACATACGCGAACGAAGAATCGAACTCGTGATCGGGATTCGGGTAAACAAAGATGGCGTCCCGTGGTTGACTCGCGGTAGGGGGAAAAAAAGACGTTTCCACTGCGCGAATCATAAGGGCGAGTCTCCTTTGATGCGCGCCAGAGACCGACAGGGTCCTCGCTCACCCCGAGGCTGCCTCGCGCGGTGTGACTCGCGGCTCAACGCCGTTTCCACTGAGCGAATCGAGCCGTGCGAGGCAGCCTCGCGCGGCAAACTCGCTCAGTGGAAACGCAGCTTTATGTGCTGGGTCAAAAAAGAATAAATTGTTTCTTAAGGTTAAGCTGTGAGTCCCTTGTGTTTTCCCGTGGAAATTTGATACTACGAATTTATCGGGTTGGATATTTTTACTGAATAAGGAGCTAACTTTTTCGGAACCTTGTATTGATTTTGACAGCCTATATACACATTGTGTAGGTTTTGACATAGTTCTTTGCTCTTCCACACTCAAGGTTCTTCCGTCGCTGTTCTTTCCGGTATAGATGTAAGCTTCGTATAAATATCCGGTTGCTGCGTCCACCATTGCCATGATTTTTATTCCGTACTTCCCAGGCTTATTGGGCATATAGACGATAAACTTACATCTTCCTCGGAAAGGTACGAGCATCTCATCAATGGTCACGTAGTTCCCCATGATGTATATAATCTTTGCTATTTTCAATGAACCTATCGAAAATAAATGAAACTGCTGCAGCCTCATTTTCTGCCTTCCTAGCTTCTCTGGTACTCGGGTCATCCAACCGCAGACAAATGTTCAGGGCGCAAATTGGGGCTCACGCCACTACCCGATACGCTATTAGGTCCAACTTTCACTAGGAGTCGTAGTATCGTATGATCTGGGACTTAGGCCTTATTTCTATTAGTGTCCAATGGTTTCCTTCATGTATGGGAATAAAAATGATTTCCTTGTCTGACAAGTTAGTTTTTCGAGTGTAATTTTTCACTCGGTGATATCCGTGCTGGAGGGCAAGATACATGTAGGGTTCACTACATTAATTGAAATGATGACTGCGGTAAGATCGATTTATTCAGAGTTTAGTTTACATAAAAATTCGTATTTTAATCAAATATTCGTAAGTTAACACAAAGAAATACGTTTTAAAACAATCAAAGATTAAACACACGCGTCCGTTCGTTTTCGTTAATTTCGTTGTCTTCTCGTAACCGTTTCATCCGTCAGAGCGCGTTTACGTCAGGGCCCTGCAGCCGTGTGGCGGGGCCCAAAATAATTTTTCCAAAGTTTGTTTTGAAAAAAGAAAAAGACATTAAATTAAGGTCGGAACCTGTGTCAATAAATGCATTCGTCGTATGACGTAAAAATTTGACGTTTAAAAACATCGACAAAGGACGTGCCGGCGGGGCATGAAGGCAGGTCACAGAAGACGATCGTTCTTCTTGAGTTTGTTTCATTTTCAATGGACAATCCCGTGAGATATGTCCTTCAAACTTATTACAGTTGAAGCATTTGATTTTACCTTTAGAATCGCAATTTTCAGACGAGTGGTTCCGCAATCCGCAAAAACGGCAGCTTTGCTTTGTTTTGCGATCCGTATTCGTAGAATTAGAGTCGGATTTCTTCGGATCTTTCCGTGGTTTAGAATCGTTTGGAGAATTCTGCTTCAAAATATCTTCGTAGATTTTCAATTTTTCTTTAAAGTCGTCAATCGTCGTTGCGCCGTATAAGACAGTTTTTTTTGCGTTATCGGGAAGCCCCTTTATGACGTAGGAGAAAAGCGAAAAGTCATCGACGTTCCCCCTGTTTGCGATCTCGCGAACGCGATAAAAATATTGGCGTACAGTCTCATCATTGGTTTTACCACTTCTGAATTGTAAGAATAGCCGAATGATTAAATAGAAACGATAAAAGACGTCATAAAGTATAGTTTAATCATTAAAAATACACTAGAAGTTAACATAAAACTGAAAACCAACTTAACTCTTGAGGCATAAACATAAACACACTAGAGCCTTCCCTCCGACCAGGTATACCAACCTTACATGTGGTTTCTATGTGGTTGCTTTGTACATTTAAAATTTTTGTGAAATTAACTAAAGAGCTCTACTACTTACTCTGCCATGAGGCAGTATCACTTAAAAATAAAGACTAAAATAACAGTCAATTTTTCTAGTCTGGAATAACTAAATGTACAGGTTTCTAGAATATTTATTTTCAGATAACCTTGAAATTAGCTTTTAAAAAAAATGTATGAACAATAAAATTTTTTAAGAATATTATTTTGAACAATTATTGTTATAGGGTGATTAATAAGTCGAAAAATAATAGTATGGGAGCATTTTTAGCTGAGATGTATGACATGTCAAGATTTATTTGTTTCATTTGTTATCTTTTCTTTCTAATCCCATAACTTCCCCTAGTAAACAAACTTTTTTCGTGGGAAAATCCCACCGAACGGGAGGCAAGTTAAAACCTGCTTCTTCTCTCCAACATCTCTCAACTCTCTAAGAAAATTATTTGAACCATTTATTTTAAATGAAAATTTTTTTAGATACAATTTTAAGCTCCTAATTATCAATTATCATATTAATCCCAATTGTTATATAAATCTTATGATGAGATTTTATACTTTCTACTATGAAATTTTTATTAAAAATTTTTTGGGCGTAGGGTGACGGCTCCTATTATCGACATGTCTCCTATTATTGACAGTTGCACTTTCATTTCAAAAAAATAAGCGTTTGGCGCCACCTAGAAATTCAAACTCGCGCCAATTAAATAGTAATCTAATCCGCCACTGTTTCCCGCTAAAATCAAGTCACCCTTGGATTGTGATAACGGCTTGAGATAAGGATTTCCTCGTCAGTTCAGATGCTGTGCGTTTTCTAAGTGTTTTGCTAAGGAGGTGAGTGTCTATTTTTCGTATTTACCAGTCTCCAGTCTATGTTTTTTGAGTCTCATTGTTTGTAATACAGTTGATAGTGTTTCTTAGAAGCTATGCAACTGTTTCTTTCACCTATGTGGAGTTGAAATGGCATTTTACGGGTGTCAATAATAGGGGTTTGAAAAAGTAGGTTTTCCCTATTATCGACAGTGTGTCAATAATTGGAAATTGTATGAAATCTTCATTTGATGGCTTATCCAAACTGAATTTTCATTTGAAACCGAATGGTATCGTTCTTTTTCAAAAATAATTGGGGGATCCTATTTCTGACAGGGGGTGTCAATAATAGGTGACAGTAGGTGTCCAGTTATTGACACTCCCCATTTATAGGTGGACTAAACTGAAAGAGCATGATTCAATTGCATTGGAATTCGTTTACCCTTACAGGCTGACAAAATGGCTTTACCTCAGCACCGTCTACGCAAGAAAAAGTCAAATACGCCCAAAGGAAAGAAGCCCGAAGTCTTCTATCCCGAGAAAACAATATGAGGAGAGTGAAATGATGGCAGCAATCGATGCTGTTAAGAATGGTATGCCAGTGGCAACAGCTGCGAGAACTCATGGTGTCCCGCGGATTACACTGATGTATAAAGCCTCTGGTAAG
>JACGAQ010000908.1:0-81902 GCA_014119065.1 Orius insidiosus | reverse complement strand
TGTCGTGAGTCAAAATATTATCCGTTTGCATGTTTTCATCACCTTTATTTCATTTAACCCACTTCACTGCTTGTTTGTTTTGTTTTTCGTTCTAACTTTCAGGTTTTGGATTGTGCCGAAACGTTTGAAGTCCTTCAGAAGGATTTTGACTGTTTAAACAAGCGAAGGAGGTGCGAATCCGAGAGGTCACCGCCTCAAAATTTAGACATTTCGGCTCAAGACCCGACCGGTTCGTCGACGCCGAAAGCTAACGGCCGATGCTTGATATCCGAACTTGAAAAAACCGGCGCTGAAGAAAATGTCTCGCCCGTATCGGTCAAACGGTGTAAAACGGAATCTCCAAGCAAAGACAAAACGCCTTTCAAAACTCCCACGAGGCTAAACATCGTCCGGAGATCTTTCAGATTCAAAACAACCAGCGTTTTGTCTAAATGGATATCAAGCTTGGACGTTAGCTCTTCTTCTAAAGATCCCCCTCCTCAAATTATTGAAGAAAACACTGAACAGACCGATGTTAAAGAAGAAAGCATGAATCCCATGGTATTGTTTTCTGTCTATTTCAACTTATTTTGAATCTAAAAAATTCGATTCAAAAATTCAAACCCATCAAATTGGTACTAGACATGCCTCAATTGTGTCGAAATTTCAACTTTAACTTAAACTAATCATCAAAGAAGCCTTTAAACCTCCCTTCAAAATTCCTTTTGTCTAAAGTTTTGGTTAGAAGACAGTAAAAACCAAAACTTAGCCCTAAAACTAACCACTATTTTTCATTATTCATTTTGCTCCATAAAATCATCTTTTTTTTCTACATGGCAATCTCAAAAGTCATGTCCAGTGCCATTTTGATTTCTCATATCACAACATCTTAATCACCTCACTCGGAAAGAATTTGTTCTTTTTAAAAATAATAGCATGATGCATGAATAAAAATCCCCTAAATATTTTTGTATTTCATTTCATAATGGCTTCTTCTTTCCGTAACTCCCTTTATTGGTTACCCTTCAATTCCCAAGTTTAGTGTATTTTGAATGTTAGTAAAAAATTAGGAAAATTTAATATCCTTCTGAAGGCAAGGTAAGATCGTCTAGAAATTATTTGGTGACAGTTTTAGTTTTAAGGCAAAGAAATACTTTTAGATTTATGAATAATTTGCTTTATTTTGCATGCATTTTCATCATTCATCATTTTAAAAAGATACAAAATTCAAATTTAAGGTTAAGATGTTATGATATGTGTTTTTTTGTTGATAATATTATGTCTACGCATATTTAACCATCTCAAGTTAGCTCAATTTTGGTGCAATTTTGGCGCCGCTCATTGTGGACATAATATTTTTGTGTGTGTTTGTTGAGTGATACTTGTTATTGAGGTTTATGTACTTCAATATTGAAGTGGTAGTACTTGAGTATCTGAAGTAGTTTTCTCATTTTGAAAATTTTTTTTTTAGATAATCGACGAATCGACAACGACTACTGTTCCACCGCAGGTGCCACCCAAAGCTTTCATAGTGAAAGCCGAATGGTTTTGGGCTTCCGTACAGAAGGAGAGATGTGTCGACGAAAACGACCATGTTTTCCAAGAGGTCTAATTTTTATTTCTGAACACAATAAAATTAACTGAGAAACTTTGTTCAATTTGTAACCTTCCAAATTTTTTTAGTATGTGGGCCGTTTGACGCCTGCTGTTTCTATGAATTCAACACCGGTTTCATCGATAAGCTAGAAAGCGAAAACGTTTAAGGACGTATCGTTTAAACAGCGGCTCACCTGTGATAACTTCTCCAAAATTGGAACCCTTAAAACGTCGCTCTTCTATCACAGACGCCACACTTTTGAGCTGCAGTGGATCTTTTCTAGATGCCAGCCCAAGCACCGATTTAGAAGGTATGACTAATCAATAAATTGTTTTATAAAGTTTAAAAATTATTTAGATGTAGAATCAGGGAGCGAAACACCAAGAAAGAATCTAAGTGCCAGACATCAAGTATTTTTAGAGCTTCTCCAAACCGAATCAAATTATGTTGGAATTTTAAACACCATTGTATCAGTAAGTTTGAAAAATAAACTTATTATTAATTATCATGTAAAAGTAAACCAAATTTTTGTGGATTACAGGAAAAATAAAACACTATATTACTTCTCTTTATTTTCACAATAATTAAAATTAATTAATTTTTTAAAGCTTTTCAAGGCACCTCTTGATGAAATGGTGGATGGGGAAGATCAACTTTTGAATGCGACTGAATTAAAAATAATTTTTGGGAATCTTCCGCCGATCCAGCACGCACACGCGAATATGCTTGAAGATCTTAAACACATTGCTCACAACTGGACTGAAGATGTCTCAATTGGAAACGTTTTTCAAAAATATGTAATTTTTTACTTTTTCATTGTTTTATCAATTTAAAATTCCGTATTAGTTTGCAGATTTAGTAAAAGCGTACCCGCCGTTTGTAAACTTTTTTGAAAACACGCGCGAGATGCTTAAAAAGTGCGATCAGTCAAAGCCTCGATTCACGCTTTTCTCAAAGCGAGGCAAACGAGGGCCGAATGCGGTCGCCAAAGTTTACAAGAGTTGCTTATCCGTCCGGTCCAAAGATTGCCGAGTATATCACTATTATTAAACGGTAAAAACTTACATTTTAGTTATTTTTTAAATTATAATTTTTGTTATTTTAGATATATTGAAACACACCACGAAAAACAATCCGGATTACACAGCTTTAGAAACTGCACTGAATTCCATACGCGAGGTCATGACGCACATAAACGAAGATAAAAGAAAAACAGAAGGGCAGATGGTCATGTTTGATATTTTTAACGATATCGACAACTGTCCTGTAAGCAAATTTATCAATAATAATAATGCACCAGGGATTCCCAAACTTTTTAGCAAGACTTTTACCCATCAAAATTTATTATTCCCCATTTTTATTATTATTTGGCTGAAAGCCCCTCATGTTATCATTAGACAAAGTTAAAAGTCTAAAGAACCTCCAGTTAGAGAAACCTTTTTCAAAGTACCTGGGGAAAATGGGGTTTCTGTGGCTGAAAACCAAGGAAAACTGTTAAAAATCCTATAATCTATAATTTTTAAAATTGTTTTCAGCCGGATTTGGTATCTTCGCATCGAAGTTTTATATTTCGTTGTGATGTCATTGAACTGAGCGACAGCCATTTTAGTTTAAGCCGTCGTGGCGATCCATTAGTCTTCTACGTATTTTCCGATGTCGTCGAGGTACTTTTTCTTCGTAAGAACATTGTTCTTTTAAACAATTTTTTTTAGATCTGTAAAAAACGTTCCAAATCTTTTAATTCGCTTAAAAGTCCCAACGGCAATTTGGGTAAAATTTCAAATGCGAAACCTTATAAACACATCAAACTTATACCATTGTCTCAAATACGAAAAGTTGTCGATATTAAAGAAACAGAAGGTAAAATTCTTAGGTACAACTAAAATTATCACTTTTTTTATAGATTGCCACAAGGTATTTGCACTTATGTGCTTCTCTACTCAAGATCTTAAAGAAAAAATCTATTCGTTCGCCATAACAGATGAACAAGTTGAAAAAATGACATTTTTAAAAACTCTATGTCGTCAAACTGCGAATAATGCTTGTGTTACAGATGCTGTAAGTTAAGAAATTTAAGATAAGAACGATTTATTTCATATTTTGTTTCAGGAAACATTTATGGCATCTTTAGGTCCAGATGCTTTACAAATTGATACGAGCGATGTTAGCCTCGGAACTCTCGGAAAAGCCTTCAAGTTCGTAAAGCTTTTTATTTAATTATTTATCTCCTTCACTGTTTCTATTCAGTATAAATTCTCTTCTGTTATTTTGTTTTATTTATTTTTTTGTAAGAAGATTTTTTTTTCTCTAAAATACATTTTTTTGTTTCCGTATTTTTTCATTTTTCTTCCTTAGTTTTTTTTTATCTTTTCCTTTTATTGAGGTGTTAAAAACGAAATTTCAGATTTGCGTCGAGGACAAGGCTGAAAGTTGGAAGAGCGTTGAGTTTTAATAAAACACCGAGTAAACTCAAACGAGCGATGTCGACAATGATGTCGCCGTTCGGATCGACCACGAATCTTACGCCGGCGACTCAACTCGCGCAAATGAGGCTCGCCAGCTGTACAAACATAAATGTAAGTGTGCCATAAGTTTTTTTGTGCATGTCGTTAATGCTTTCCCATTTTCGGCAACCTGAACCCAAATTATGCTACCTTTCTATCTGTTATTTGTGCTTTGTAGCTGTGGTAAGTTTTTGGCTTTTTTACAGCAGCCTTCTTAAATACCTTAAGAAAAGAGAAGAAATCCCAGATAGTGGCTGGCAAATCGGTGAAAGTCGCCACCTGGGCCCTCCTCTTTAATTAAAATATTTTGAAATAACCAACTTTTTCGGCTATGTGCCAATTTATTTCCTGATTGGTCATCATTTTTCATGTTTTTAATTCTGTTTTTTCTTTTTAGATGTAGAAATTTTAATGGTTGGACTGAAAATTTTTTTATGCAACTAATCTGCATGGCTGTTTATAAAATAAAAGAGTTTTTCCCTTAGTTTTTTTCTATTTCTATTTATATTTTTTCTGTGCATGAAAAAGCTTTAAATAACCAAAAACGCATAGGTAAGATTTATTTTATAAATAAACTGTTCACAAAAAATTTATTCAAATTTCTTTCTTTTTTTTTCCCTCCTAGGAACTTGCCAACTCGCCTCCTCCTCCACAATTAGTCGCACCTCTTTCTGTCCAACCAACCAGACGAAATAAACATTCCTCCCTTGGCGTATCTTCACTGCGGCGATTATGACATATAAAAAGTAAGCAGTAAAATATTTTTTAAAATTTAAATGTTTAAAGTAATGTTGAATTTTTTTTCTCTTTGTTTATAAGGGAAAAATGGCCAACATTGTATTTGACATTATTTCATTCTTTAATGCATATTTTTTAATTTATTTCAGTTTTGATTGAATTAATACCAGTGATACAATAACCAAGGGTATTGTACAGCCATGTAAATAAAGAAACGAGGATCAATCTGTAAATATAAATATTTATTTACACAAACTACTTTTCTTTCTTTTTTGTATAAATTGCACTATTCAACAAAATAGGTATTACAATTACCTAATTGTATAGAATCTCAGGTGCTTTCAGTGACTTATGCTTGCATTTTTTCAGTGCCTTAATTGTAAACACCAGATTTTTATGCACATTTTTTATTCCCTTGTCAGTGCAAACCCTCCCTTTTTTGTAGTTTTTCATACTTAAAATCTTGTTTTTAAACTTTTTTATTTCTAGTTTTAAAATATTTTAAGATTTATGTGTAAATATTTTCCATTTGTCGTAAGTTTGACTGAAGAAGGCCTGATGAAAGAAAGTAGGTTTAAGTTCAATAATTGTGAAAATATGAAGTAATATTTGTCAATTATAATCAATAATCATTTTGTATTTCAATATATTTGAGTACATTCATTGAAAATAGGTTTGTTATTTCAACCCTTTTCTATGTGCCCTTTGATACTATAGAAATAAATGAAACATATTAAAATACAATTTTACTTAAAATTTAAACGATTTCAAAAGAAAATTTAAAAGGAGACAAAGGACAGTCTGGAAGACGATCACAAATACGAAACTTGCGTTAAACAGGTTGGGTTGGTTGGAGGAGGTAAGGCTTGGAGAGTTGAAGACGTACTGGGCAGAGTCTGTAAGCGGCATGGTGTGGTCCAGAGCAGTGGCAGCAAACTGGCTCATGCCTTGGCCTTGGACATGTTTCCACCGAATGTCCTCCGCCGCATCGTACGCACCTTGGCATCTCCCGACATTGTGCCGCTATATGCCAAAAACCCTAAGAAGAAATTAATGCTGTAAATTTTATTTTGATTACTTGACATCTGTAGCATTGAACGATAGTATCCTGTTGCTCTAGTGAAGAAAACATTTGGCGTGTAAGAAGCGGAGATCTCCATCTATCTGGAACTGCTGTAAATCTAGTCACTCCTAAAAAGTCAAGTCCTTGACGTAACAGATTTTCATATTGCATTACGTCTGTCAACTGCAATATTTATAGGTATTATTTAAATTCATCTAAAGCAAACTTAACCTCTATTTTGATATTATGTCGAATGCGCTCGACGTTTGATGGTGTCACACCTTGATGCTCTAAGGCGTTTTTGATTTCGGAAAGTGGCACAGCCCAGGGGACATCTCTTAAAAGTAAAGCCTGAGAAAAACAAAAGTAAAAAAAAGTTATAGTTATCTAAAGTACCTGTTTATATCTTAAATCTTTTGTGCTGAGCCGTGCGATTTGAACAGGGCATCCCAAATTGTCTGCCAGAGGCATCGATAGCAAAGCATTGGCATCCGCTTCATAGAGAAACGATGCCAAAATTCCGCAGTATGTTTTAGTCACTCGCCATGGTCCCAGAGGGTTCGTTGAACGTATCGCCTCCTCCAGAATAGCAAGCGTCACTTCTTTCTTACTTTCGCTTTCCTTCACATCTTCAACGTTTGGGTTGATGTATAGGCAATAATTGAGCTCTTTATCCCCTCCATCGCCACCGTCCATTATAAGCTACTCCTAAAACAAACGTGTTTGAACATGTCACTTCTTTTTCCTTCCTTACCTTTCAAATTAATTTTGATGCCCAAAAAAAGTTTTTTTTTATTTTCAATTTTTTGAAATACACCAACTCATTTTTTTACTGATGCCAAAAATC
The DNA here is from genome assembly GCA_014119065.1 of Orius insidiosus. NCBI lineage: Eukaryota > Metazoa > Arthropoda > Insecta > Hemiptera > Anthocoridae > Orius > Orius insidiosus. The sequence continues at coordinate 75,174 of JACGAQ010000908.1, read as the reverse complement.
AAATGTTTGAAAACACATGACGATACAATCTGTTTTTTAAGAACCCATTTTCTTCAAAATTGACGTAATATGGATGTCCTGAACTAGTTGAAAATAAGTTGTTGGGGAGTCTTTTGGCACAAGGAGTCCCTGAGTGATTTTACTAATGTCTTAAGTTTTAGAGACTAAGGAAATATAGGTTCAAGATCAATTAAGAATGAAAAGTTTGCTTCCTTTTATCTCTTACTCAACGAAGTTGGCAGCCCTCAAACTACGTCACTACTCCGTTGTCACTGATCCGTAGTTGACGGCCATTATGGCCAGTGTTGCCAGATCGGGGGTTTCCCTCTAAATTTGGAGGGATTTTAGGCCTTCGGGTGGTTTTTTAGGGGGAGAAGTAGTAGATTAATTTTAGTTTTTTTTTTGTTCTTGTTTACTGTCTTATGGTTATTTATTAGTTTATTACCTTGCAAAGTCTATTTAAAACCTTTATTAATAAAAGAAAACCTAGCGCAATAATTTTTCTTCACATTATACTTAAAAAAAAATTTAGGGGGAATAGTTGGAAATCTGGGGGAAAATAAAACCCTTTTAGGGGGAAACCAATGAAGTCGCCTGGCAACACTGATTATGGCATGTATGACTTTTTTACTTACTTTTTACTCGTTTCTTTCAATTTTAACGTGCTGAACAGTCTACTTTCATTCCAAAATGTAAAAAAAACTTGAGAGTTAATTGTCAGTTTTTGATTACTCCTGTTTTCTCTTTGCCTGGTAGACCTGAATAAATAATTCCTGGCAGAATGAAAATTTTATACTGTAAATTTTGATAGCTCGAATATTTTTATTTATTAATTAACATATGGACTGTTTTCTTTATAATTTAAGTATCTTCGAAGATGGCGGAAGGCCGACGAATTCGGGTCTGCTTCCCGTAGATCCCGTTCTCTACTAGGCTTCACACAATAATGCCAGAAAAACATTTTATTACATCAATAGATAATTTTTTATGTATTTACAATTTATTGTCTACACAACAATACTCCTGATGAGTTCACAATTTTGACAAATCATTCTAGAAGCTTGAAATTATAACTACCAGGCTTGACTGATGAGAAAAAAAAGTATTTACACTATAGGTTATTTAACTAAGAAATTTCTACGAATACATGAAGTTGTTTATTTATTGTTGATGTGGCCGCATTTGAGGCAGACTTTTGTGCAATTTTTTGTCTCAAAGACGTTGTCCGGACCGTCACGGACTGAGAACGCTGTTTCGTACTTTCTATCTCGTACAAATCTAAAAATAATTATCATGTTGGCTACCCTGTGCTTGATGACGTCACAATACCTTTTTCTACTGATTCTTCGTTTTCTTGTGGTGAGGGATCGGAGGAAGGTCGAATTTCTGAACATGGAGGAAGAGTAGCAGCGGCGTTGATTTTCACGCAGTACTGAACGAGATCAAGACGTGAATCTAGAGAATATTGTTTTCCTTGAAACATCCTTCTCCGCGCTAAATTAAAGCATTATTTCTTTTCACTTTTATTTATTTTCTTTACCTGGACTACCCCTGTGAACGTTTCCGTGAATAGACCATCCCTTTAGCCACTCGGAGAGTCCGCTGTCAAAAAGCGCAGCGAAGCTACCATTGACGATTTTCGGTGACATCGGGGAGTTCGCCAATAAAAGGCTCGAGCCGAAAAGTTCGTTCCTTTGTTTCGTATCTAACAAGATACGTTTATTTTTAAATTTTTCAAATCATGCAATACTACTGGGAAGGGCTTCATGCACATGCTGGGATAAAACACACAAAACTACACGAAAACTGCGTTTTATTCATTCAAATATCTTTACAACTGTATAAATTATGTTTGATTATTTCAAACGGGCTTGTATGATTACCAGCAAGAGGGACTTTCTCTCTCGGCCTCGCGATGTCGTCTTCGCCCAAAACGTCACTTGCTGTATTCTTGATTTCGATCCAGTCTTTCACGATGTCCTCTGCAGTCGTTTTGGTCGACGTAACCGTAAAACGGATTACATACTTGCCTTAATTCAAATGTTTAATCCAGTCTTTCTGTATGTTAAAAGTACCTTTTAAAGATGAAGGGATGCAGTGGAGCTTCCCTCGGGCGTTCAGCTTCTTCAAAAGTCTTTCCGTTAAAATGTTGTCACCGATCAGTCTAAATACGACGAGACCTAAATGCCTTTTTGCAGGCACCTCAAATCTTGGGTCGCTCCTCACAAGAGATTCGAACTTCTTTGCCAGTCTTACTCCCTTAAAAACCGTCATAGAAAAAATACATAAAACTAACTTACTTCTCGAACATGCTTTTGTAATCCTTCAATACCAAAATTTCGTATCACGAACCACAATTTGAGTGCTCTAAACCTTTTACTTAACGGAATTTGCCAATGCTAAAACGGAAACTAAGAAAAGAATAAGCAATCAGATGAAATACCATAAAATCGACAGCAAGTCCGGAGTTTTCGTGCTGCAGATAAAGCGGGTCAACCATGAAGGTCCTGTGCAAAGCTCGACTGTCTCTTACCCTAAAAAAATTGGTATTTCAAAATGATTTTAAATCTTTCACGAACCACATAGCGGTGCAGTCGAAATGGACCATCATCCATTTTCCGGGATTGAATGCTAAAGAATGGACATATTCAATGCCTTCCAACCAATGGCGGAACTCCGGGCAAAGAAACGCCGTCCCTGCATACGCGGCGTCGACATGAAGCCACATGTTCTCCTCCTCACCTAAATAAACTCGTTTTAAAATCTAAAATTGCTGCATTCTACCTACTTATAGGTCCTAATTCCTTTATATTGTCGAAAGAGCAGGCTCCAGTCGTTCCTAAAGTTGCGCAGAGCTAAAAAAAATGTTTTTTAGAAATTTTTCAATCTTACAAATAAGAGCTTTGTTGTAAATAACCATATATTTTTAAAAGACATAATTAAAATCAATGGGTACGCTATTAAGGAGCAATCAGCTTATTGTCTCTTCTTTCCTTCCCCAATCTCGAGGGATGCAATTACCGAGCTCAGATGGGCTCCTCTAAGATAAAAACCTCTTATTCTACTTCATTAGAAAAAGAAACTTTGAGTCAATCAACGGGAGAGTCACCGCGAAGATTTTTCTTGGGAAACTTACGAAAAATGGTATTAAACCGTTTCTTTTATCTTCTTCGATGGTTTCTTTGAGGACGTCAGCTCTCATTGAGAGATCGGAATCGCTTTCGATATAACGCATCTTGACGAGACCGATTAGTCCGGCTTTTTCGACCGACGAATGTGCCTGTAAATTCGTTGATAAGAAGCTCAATCTTCTTTTCTGCATACCTGATCAGAACAGTAAGCAACTAAGCGGCTGTTAATTTCTGCATCATCCAAGTCAGGGTTAGTCTCTTTGTAGCGTCTAAACGCTTCAGTCCTTCCAGCAAGTAAACATATTAAAGTCGATTCGCTAGCAGTCGTCTAAAAACTTTTTAAAAACAGAATTTCTTCTACTATGAAAAATTACTTGAATAACGCCTCCTCCTTTGCTGTTTGGAGTCGAATGTAAAAATTCGTTCGGAAGGCCGATCATTTTGCCAAGCCAGTCCATCACGATTGTTTCCAGTTCAGTACAAGCCGGGCTAGAGGCCTATTTTTACGTTAAAAAATGAAAATAAAAAAAGATCTCAATTTTACCCATGTAAACCCGATATTGTTGACGGCGTCCGATAGCATCTCTCCCAGTAAAGAAGGGTAGGAATTCAATGCCGGAAAATAGGCGTGCATATGAGGGCTTTGCCAATGTGTCAACTAATGGGGAAAAATGATTATGTTGGTATCAATGGTTTAAAACGTCATACCCCTGGCATGATGACGCTTTCGAAGTCGGACATTATGTTCTCCCAAGGTTCGGGCTCGATAGGCGCTTCCGAAGGTACAAGATGGCGCATGTAGCCGGGGCGTACGTTAGGGAAGACTGGACGCTCGCGGATATTTTCTAAATAGTCCGCGATGTAATCCACCATCTCTTTTCCTTTTAAAAATTAAAGAATTCGTTTATAGATTTTAATTGAGGCGCTCCGGGTACGAAGGGCGAACTCAACAAAACGTAGTTTCGAGATATTCGCATTTTAAAGTTTTATGTTACGGGCGAACTCAACAGAAAAGTCTTGCCCTAGAATGGGAAAAGGAGTGGGGGTTGTGGTCTAGGATGTGGAGTTCGCCCTTCGTACCCGCTCGGATATTGCAGTTTCAGCTTTGCCGCATATCGGTTTTTACGTATTTAAAGGGGAAAAAAGGTCGAACTCAACATAAAAATTATATGGGTGTATTCACCAAGAGGTCTAGAATCTGAAAATGAAAAAAAAAAAATTGTCCGATGTTGAGTTCGCCCTTCGTACCCGGAGCGCCTCAATTCTTTATTATTAAAAAATAACTTATGGATGCTAAACCATCAAGACTTTTCGGTGTTGAATGTTTGCCTATGCCTAAATCGCTATTCTTTTTGGGAGGGGAAATTTTAAAGAAAAACTCTGTATACAGGGTGTCCGGAAACACATGGCAAGCGTCTGGGAGAGCGTTAAAAAGTGGTTTTACGAAAAAAAGTTAAATGTAAACCCCCCTTAATTTAAATCAAAGAATTTGATGGTGTAGTTTAAAATCCGCCTGGATATACAGGGTGTCCCAGACACAACCTAACTTCGTTATTTCAAATGAGAACCCCTATTTTTTTTATTTCAGATTCGTAATCTACGCAAAATTTCAAGTAGATTTGAGTACTCATATGACAATTTTGGACAACTTTTAAAAAATGTCAAAATTTAGCGTTTTTTGCGCTAAAATCCGTTAAAATTGACCTAGGAGAATCGTTTTTTTTTAATTCCACTTATTTTTTCCCGAAGAATCCAACTGTCTCAAATTTGAGCATCTTCGCATTCAGCATCACGAGATTTCGTCGCTAATGGCCTTTTTTCAAGTTTAACTCCAAATTCCATACTTCAAAAATGGAAATTAGCGATTTGATGACGGAATTTTAATTTTTGATGCATAAACAGAAAAGACGCTGTAGCTCTTTCAAAATTTGTGGTCCGAAAGAAAAATTCCTTTCAACAAGTGCTAATTTTCATTTCTGAACTAAAATTTGGGTTCTAACTTGAAAAAAGGCCATTAGCGACGAAATCTCGTGATGCAGAATGCGAAGATGCTCAAATTTGAGACAGTTGGATTCTTCGGGAAAAAATAAGTGGAATTAAAAAAAAACGAGTCTCCTAGGTCAATTTTAACGGATTTTAGCGCAAAAAACGCTAAATTTTGACATTTTTTAAAAGTTGTCCAAAATCGTCATATGAGTACTCAAATCTACTTGAAATTTTGCGTAGATTACGAATCTGAAATAAAAAAATAGGGGTTCTCATTTGAAATAACGAAGTTAGGTTGTGTCTGGGACACCCTGTATATCCAGGCGGATTTTAAACTACACCATCAAATTCTTTGATTTAAATTAAGGGGGGTTTACATTTAACTTTTTTTCGTAAAACCACTTTTTAACGCTCTCCCAGACGCTTGCCATGTGTTTCCGGACACCCTGTATAACAAAAGTTTACTATTGAAAACCTATTTGCAGTTTCCACTCGATATAAATAGAAAAGCTAACATTTTATAGAAGCAATTTGTCCAAAAGGAAATTCCATTTGAGTTTAATATTGACTCAAGGCTTAAGAGGTTTAATCACGTTTTTTTAAATTTCACACGCACAAAAGGCGGAAGGGGTTAATAGAGGGAGCTAGGACGATAAAAGTTATTGGGTTTAAGACAAATAAAAAGGCCGATCCAGATGGAAACTTGTCGTTTCAGTTTCGATGCAAAGCAGTCGGTTTACAGCTTCTCAGGCCTTTCAACACCCTTTTCCGCCCCCCTATGTCTTCCTACGACTTCCCTTTAAATAAGTCTATTTATCCACTTACCCTAGATTTTTTTTTCTCCCCGTCAAAGAAAACAAAATAATGAACACTTACCCCTTTTTCTGTATTCTTCGGCGTTCATTTTCAACTGAAAAATAGAAAACGTTAAAAAAATCATAATTTCAACTTTAAAAAAATGATAAAACAAAGTTTTTAACGATTTTTTTCCCCTGTTGTCAATTAGATTGCTTTTTAAAACATTTTTATAAATAATTATGACTTCGTTTTTATTCTCTCTGCTTGATTAATTACAATAAACATAGAAATAAAAGTACGTCGTTTTTTTTATTCTCATTTAATCCGTAATTAAAATTATTTTTCAAGGTCTTTATTAATATTTAATAAAACATCAATCCGGATTGTATAATTACTTGACAGGGATCTCAAGAATTTTATGATTCATAATTGCATTTTTTCCTCTCAATTATAAATTTTATGAGAGAAGCTTTCCTGAATGGCTGAACTTCCATAAAGTATGGCAATTTAATTATTTTTCGTCCTGCCGAAAACGGAGTTGAAAAAACGAATTTCTTCGCCTAGCCCGACGGAAGGTGCCGATTTCCTAAAAATCTTTATCCCAGTTGGGAAGGTTTTGATAAAGAGGAAATCAATTAGGTCTGGTTTTCTTGGCTGAAAATGTGTGGTTAGGACCGAGAAACCAAAGGTTTTTTGGCGTTTTTCTCAATTTCTGGACCGAGAAACCAAAGGTCTGGTTTTCTTGGCTGAAAATGTGTGGTTAGGACCGAGAAACCAAAGGTTTTTTGGCGTTTTTCTCAATTTCTGGACTGAGAAACCTAAGGTCTGGTTTTCTTGGATGAAAATGTGTGGTTAGGACCGAGAAACCAAGGGTTTTTTGGCCGAAATAAATGGTTAGGACCGAGAAACCAAAGGTTTTTTGGCGTTTTTCTCAATTTCTGGAGCGAGAAACCAAAGGTCTGGTTTTCTTGGCTGAAAATGTGTGGTTAGGACCGAGAAACCAAAGGTTTTTTTGGCGTTTTTCTCAATTTCTGGACTAAGAAACCTAAGGTCTGGTTTTCTTGGCTGAAAATGTGTGGTTAGGACCGAGAAACCAAAGGTTTTTTGGCCGAAATAAATGGTTAGGACCGAGAAACCAAAGGTTTTTTGGCGTTTTTCTCAATTTCTGGACCGAGAAACCAAAGGTCTGGTTTTCTTGGCTGAAAATGTGTGGTTAGGACCGAGAAACCAAAGGTTTTTTGGCGTTTTTCTCAATTTCTGGACTGAGAAACCTAAGGTCTGGTTTTCTTGGCTGAAAATGTGTGGTTAGGACCGAGAAACCAAAGGTTTTTTGGCCGAAATAAATGGTTAGGACCGAGAAACCAAAGGTTTTTTGGCCGAACCACACATTTTCAGCCAAGAAAACCAGACCTTTGGTTTCTCAGTTCAGAAATTGAGAAAAACGCCAAAAAATTGGGAGAAAATGGGGTTTCTTGACTCCAAAGAAAACTTTAGAAAGTCCGAAAATCCTGTAAAAAATGCGGGGTTTCTTAGCCGAATAACCGAGGAAACCGAGGAAATAGGGTATTTAGGCCAAAAGAATGAGGAGCACGCCAGGAAAAAAAATTTATTCCTAAATTTTTAAGTTATAATAAATAAAATGGTGATGATTGAACATCCGATTTGAAGTGTTTTAGCATTGTTTAAAAAGATCGTTTTTGTTTTTTTGAGTTCCTTTTTTGCTTTGATCGAACTAAAATAAAAGGCGTATTTTCCGACGTGGATGAAAACGCTCGGATCGCTCATTTTCGGAAGGCAGGCGGTGTTCATCTCATAAAGCCCAACCAGATTCCCATCGCAGAACAACGGAGCTCCTGGAACCGCCCGGCAAAGGCTTTTTTCTTCAGATGCTACGTTTGCACAAAAATTGGAAGCCCTCGCACATTTCCCGGAGCGCCTCAGAAGTAAAATTTGAACTTCACGGAGCGTATGTTCCGATTTTCCAGCTTTTAAAACTCCGTAGTTGACGACATTTAATTTCAAACTTGTCAAAAAACAAAGACTTTTTTTAACCAAATGCTCATAATCATTAAATCCTATATCAAAAACTGGCTGAACAGCACGAATTTTGATATCCGCGAATGAAATCAATGCCACGTCTTCATCTAATGGATAAAAATCTACGCTTTTCAGTATCAACTTAGGTGTTTTGGCTGATAAAGGTTTTGTCGTTCCTATGGCCAGAGTATATCCGAGAAGGTCATCTTCGTTCAAAAAACCTTTCTTTTCAAAGCAACGAGCTAACGTCAAAACGGAATCGGTTCTTATGACGGCTCCCATGCAGACAACCCGGAAAGGAACCTTTTCTAAAATATAAGCCACAAAAGGATATTTCCCTTCTTCGACTTCAGAGGCTTCTTCGATATTATTTTGCTTCGAGTTCAAACATGCAAGACATAAATCGTGAGTGCATGTTGCAATCGGTAATAAAATAATTAAACAAAACATTTCACTCATATGAAATTTTTGAATTTTCAGAACTTTTTTTTCCTAAAAATTAAAAATATTACATCATCCTACTATTGGAATTTATGCTTATTTCGTGTTTTTCGTTTGATAAAACACGTGGCCTAGTGCCCTGACGGCTTCGTTCTTTTTGTGGCTTCTTAATCTATAAAATCTACTATTTAAGATGAAAATAAACGAATCAACAATCCGATAAACTGTTGTTTTTAATTTTCATTTCTTAAAAGACATTCATAATTATGCTGTGGGCAACCATGAAAAGGATGGATAAATCTATTTTAATCATTCTACTTTTTTACGTAAATTTTTTTACCGCTAAAGGAGTGAAACTGTAATAAAAGGATTTAAAATGCTGTAAAGATTAGAGGGGAAAATCTCTGCTTTCCTCAAACAACACGTGGGTCCTGTTGAGTAATAGTAGCTCGATTATATTATCTTTTTTTTTAGTTTCTTCTTCTATTTAAACTTTTTATTGACAAAAGTACTGTCGAATAAGAAAATATCCAGTTTTATTAATTTTTGTCTTCAAAATTTTCAAAAATGACGTTTAAAGTTTTGTGTTGCTATAACAGTACTTTCTGTCTCCACCAAATTTTTACTTAATGCTTCGTTCCTTATAAATTATTATGTTCAATAGGAAACTTTTAAAAATATAAATAAAATCTTGTAAAAAAAAAGTAAATGCCCGTTGTTTTGGAGGCAAAGAAGTCAATTTAAAAAAAAAAGTAATAAATTTACTTTTTAAGAGAAGGCCTCCTCAGTTTGGCCTAGCTGGAAGAAGACTTTCTTTTATTTAAATAATAAATTTCCGTTAATTTATCATTTAAAAAAATAAAATAATTTTTTTCCCAAGTTCAATGGGGAAAAAATTGAACATTTAAGTTATGAAAAATCAATTTTTTCTTTCCTACATGAATAAAATAAGAAATTCAAAAAATTAATGTTCTTTAAAAAAAAATTAAAAAGACTAATTATTACAATTTAAAAACTAAAATATCAAAAAAATTTTAAAAATTTAGTTAAATTGCCTAATGGCAAATTGTATTTTTACCTAAATCAACTTTCAGTTTAATTAGTTTAAATTTTAATCATCGCAAGCATTATTAAATTGAATTTCCAAAATTGTTCATTCATCATGGGCAAAATTTTCAAAATTTATAATCCCCTTTTAAATTTCTTGTTTTCTATTAAATTTCTTTTTAATTTTTCTCGGCTTACCTTTTTCTTGGTGTCTTTCGGGTAAATTTAAGATGTAACTGCGTCGGGTTTGGTGCGAGAAGTGAAGGAAGCATCCCCTTTTCCGAACCCTTTATATAGGTAGGTTACTCCCGATGGGTACATTCCCTAACAAAAACTTAAATTTAGCCAAACACGTTTTGAATTCGTGGAAAATAACGCGTTTATTTTTCACATTAATAAATAAATCGTACATAGTTTTTATATACTGAAATTGTCTGATTCTTACCCAGACAGAACTTCCTCAAAATAAAATTCTAAACGTAGTTTCTCATTCAGTTTTTAACTTCCTCAAACAGAAATTATTTTAACACCCTTCATGTCCGATTTTTTTTAAATTTTTAAGTTGTTTTAATAAAAATTTTAACTGTTTGAATTTATAACAAGTAGTACCGTACTTGTGGTGGTTTAAAATGCTTTCGATACATTTTATAATGCATAAGGGCTGGTTTTAACGGCACACTAACAGTTGTAACTGAAGGTTAGTGTTAGTGGTCACTAACTGAAGGTTAGTGTTAGTGGTCACTAACTGAAGGTTAGTGTTTGTGGTCACTAACTGAAGGTTAGTGATAGTGGTCACCAACTGAAGGTTAGTGATAGTGGTCACCTACTGAAGGTTAGTGTTAGTGGTCAATAACTGAAGGTTAGTGTTAGTGGTCACTAACTGAAGGTTAGTGGTCACTAACTGAAGGTTAGTGGTCACTAACTGCCCATTAGTGGTCACTAACTGTCCATTAGTGGTTACTAACTGCCAATTTGTGGTCACTAACTGTCCATTAGTGGTTACTAACTGAAAGTTAGTGGTCACTAACTGCCAATTTGTGGTCACTAACTGCCAATTTGTGGTCACTAACTGCCAATTTGTGGTCTCTAACTGCCCGTTAGTGGTCACTAACTGAAGGTTAGTGGTCACTTACTGCCCATTAGTGGTCACTAACTGAAGGTTAGTGGTCACTAACTGTCCATTAGTGGTTACTAACTGAAGGTTAGTGGTCACTAACTGTCCATTAGTGGTTACTAACTGAAGGTTAGTGGTCACTAACTGCCAATTTGTGGTCACTAACTGCCAATTTGTGGTCACTAACTGCCCATTAGTGGTCACTAACTGAAGGTTAGTGGTCACTAACTGCCAATTTGTGGTCACTAACTGCCAATTTGTGGTCACTAACTGCCCATTAGTGGTCACTAACTGAAGGTTAGTGGTCACTAAATGCCCGTCAGTGAACTAAATTGTACGAAGTTTTTTCGTTTTACGAAACCTCAGTTAGTACTTGTGGTGGTTTAAAATGCTTTCGATACTTTTTATAATGCATAATTCTAAGGGCTGATTTTAACGGCGCACTAAATGAAGGTTAGTGGTCACTAACTGCCCGTTAGTGGACTAAATTGGACGAAGTTTTATCGTTTCACGAAACCTCAGTTAGTTGGTATTTAAGGAGATGATGTAAACGTTGCGAAAGGGTCTTATAGACCCTTTAGGGTTGAAAGGCCCTTTGTTCTTTATCGTGCTGAATTCTATGTTCTTGCCTCCCATTTTCACCAAAAAAGTGTCTAATTAGAATTTTTTTTTTTTTTTTGTAGTTCAAGGCAAATAGGCCTCTCTGAGCTATTCTTTTTCATTGGCTTCCATGAAATAATTAAAAGAAAAATGAAACGCAAATTTTTTCTTAAATGTTTTCTCTTCTCGTGTATTCATTTTTAAGCCTTTTATTTATCCGCGGATATTTAACAACATTGGCTCTGGCCCGAAAGGGGACGGGCCCATTGTAGTTTTTATGGCAGCAGTGTCAGGAAGATAATAATTAATTTAAACGCTTCAATAATGATAAAGAAGAGAAATAATTCTTCTTTTTTTTTCCTTCTCTAATCACCATTATGTAAGGAGCTTTTGAGAAATTAGAAAAGTAAATATTTGATCAAGTTCTTCAAAATTTCAACAAATTTTCCGAGGATTTTCTCTGATTTTGAAATTTTTCCGAATAATTTTTTTCCTACAAGAAAATTCGTTCTTCAGACCTTATGTTGATGTCTGCCCCCGGGAAGAAAGAGAACCATCTGATTTCCATTCTAGAATATTGGCAACCCTGCTTTTCATTCCCTTAGCATACTTATAATTTTGCTGAGTAAAATTGTTGACATTATATTCTTAAAAAAGTACGCATGTACCTAATGAATCATTTAAGGAAATGTTTTTGGTCAACATATTTTCGTTGTTTAGTGATGAACGTTATATAATTTTTCTTATCTAGTATTTTTTAAATACCTACCTAATACCCTTAAAAAATAGCTTGTAAAAACGTCTTTGTGTTCAACTTTTCCATAGTGAAAACCCGTTGTGGCTATCATTTTATTTTGTTTATTTATTTTACCCTGATGATTACACAAGAAACATAAAATACAAAAATTAAAAAAATGTTGTCTAAACGTAAGTCGAACTCGCCGGACGCGGAGGCTCAAGATTCGCTGAGGAAAAGCGGACGGAACGAGAAGGGTGCGAGAAATTCGGCGGCGGAGATCCTCATGGCTGATATTATGCACGATTTTTCGAAACGCCTGCCGAATCCGATCAAAGTCAATTCGAGCACGCCGCCACCACAAAAGGTCGGCAATTTCCGGCTCGTTGCATCGAACGTTTTCAGCGACAACTATCCAGTTCATGTCTATCTTTCCGTCAGGACTGGAATGGTCGTCGTCATCGGCGAGGCTCGTGGTTCCAGTGTCACTACTTACGTTTCATTCCGTAAGTTGAATACAGCCATCACAAAAGAAGGGACAAAGTTGGATTACATCACTATCAGATCTCATTGGGGTGATTTTATGTCCATTGCTCTCTCAAAGAATAAACTGCAAGAGCCCGAGACTGAGGGAAGGTAGTGAGAAACGACCTCCCAACACTTCTCTCACCTAAGCATTCTAACCCAAAATACACTTTAAACTTGTCGGGTATTGGAATATTTTTTTGGTTTAAGGGAGAAGAGGGTAACACTGTAAGTGTCTCCATAAGGTTCATCCTTTTGCTGTGCGTAGACTTGCTCTTTTCGCTGAGTGTAGAAGGGTACAGCCGCCCTTATGCGAGAGGGGGTGAGGGCACTCTTCGGATAGAGACCGGTGACTGAGGGTAGTCAGGTCTGAGCTCTCGGTGAAGGTGCGTGAATGGCGAAAGAGGGCTGGAATTTGAGAAGTGCCAGCAGAGGAAGTTCCTGTTCCTCTTTTCTCTAAGACTGATTAATTGGTGTTTATTTTAAATGTGGTTCTTGTTCTGAATAAAAGACTGTGAGTAAAGTGAAGAAGTGTTTTATTCCTCGGCCCAACGTCGGAAGAAGGCGAGATTTCGTAGTTTTCCGGCTTGCATCTACATCCTTCCCTTGCCATTTCCCGTCAAACTTATTGCCTGGATCGATCATCCACTGCTGTCGATAACATACAGCTGACTATCGCGTAGTTTGGGAACCTTTGGTTTTCCCAACAGTAAATCAGCGGACGACCAATGAATTCTGGCTTTAACCAAGTACTGCATTTTTTAGCGACGGAACCTCAAGACGATGATGGTCTTCCAGATGCTGTACGTTACCTCGTATTTTTAGGAAGTGAAGACTACCCTTATAGATCCACAGTGACGATTTCAGCGCCGAATTGCCTCGTCACAAACACAAGTTCTTGGTCAAGTAAGTAACTTGATAAGAGGAAGAACTATAGCATAAATTTTAGCCGTCACTCATACCTGCTATACATACACGTCGATAACAGAAGGCGGGTTTTTCTCTATGCTTCCTATATACATCGACCACCTATTTTACCCAACGTTAAAAGTAAATAGTTTACTTGAACATAAACTTATGATAGCCTTAGAAAACTAATTATATAACAGACGTCTATCACATCGACGAGTCCGGACAAGATGGTGGAACGTTTTTTCAAGATTTGGAAGCCCTTCAGTATTCAAAAGATGAAATCATAAAAGGTCATTTGATGAAAACGATGTATGAAGGTACAAACTACAAATTTTCACCTCATGGCCATCTAGATAATTTAAGAAACCGAACGACGAACGAAAAAGTAGAATTAATCTTACAAAAAACTAAATCTTTTCTTTAGGTTAGAACCTTTCATCAAAAATATTACAGGCCGGAAAACTGCTTCGTTATAGTTGCCGGCTCAAATGCTGCCACAGTGTTGAGTTTTATGGAAAAAATCGAAAGAAAAATTATCAGCAAGGTAATCAAAAGTGACGCTTTCTTTTATGCTTTTTTAGGGTCCGAAAGGGTCTTTCTATAGACCTTGGCAGTCGGAGATACCTCCTTTGAGGATGGAAGACACTATGGTTAGTTCTATCACCTACCCAGACATCGATGTTGCTCACGGTGAAGTAGTAATGGCATGGAGAGGACCAAAAATTACAAAAGATTATCCTAAGTAACCTTACTTTCAACCTAATTTCTAACTAATCTTAAGAATTCTTGCGTGCGATCTCATGTTAAAATATCTGTCTGAATCACCAGAAAGCCCTGTGGTAAAACGATTTGTTGCATCAAGCCCTCCATTGGCTTCAAAAGTATGCTGCTATTGGGAATAGTTTTCTCACTTAGATTAGATAACCTATGATGTAGAAATGTTCTCTGAATCCTTAGTGTCCATCACTTTTCATGAAGTACCAATTGATAAAATGGAAATTATAAAAGAAGAAATGAACGCCATCATCAAAATTTGTTGCCAGTCTCCTGAGTACTTTACGCCTGAAAAAATGTCGAATACTTTCCGTTTAAAAAAATCCGAAACGGTCAAAAATCTTGAAAGCAACTCACACATTTTTTTCGCCCAGATCATCATCAACTATCAGATTTATGGAAAAAACGTTGAAGACGTAAGCTCCGCAATGATATAAATGCTAGATTTTTAAATTACGAGGGATGTCCAAAAATTAAGGACCGTTTGTATTTTGCCGCCGTACGGGCGAAGTATTCTGCCAGATGGCAGCACTAGCTTGTAGCGGGAAGTTCCCCCTCCACATTGCAACTGGTCTCATCTCTCTATCTTATCCAGTGTTGCTACGGCAGCCGTTCGCGATGGACGTCTCGGTGCCGAGTCCCGCCGGTTGTGAAGTTAACACTGGATAAGATGGAGAGATGAGACCAAGTGCAATGTGGAGGGGGAACTTCCCGCTACAAGCTAGTGCTGCCATCTGGCAGAATACTTCGCCCGTACGGCGCGCCGCGGCGGCAAAATACAAACGGTCTTTAATTTTTGGACATCCCTCGTAGTTTGAAAGGCGTGTCAAATATTTAACGGAGGTCGAACATATTGAGAAACTTCCGCCTAAATTTTGGTCGACCCTACTTTGGAATTATTTCTTCAAAAAGAAAGGAGTCTGCATCCTCGCCTACCCGAAGGCCGAAGAAATTCAGAAGCTAGACAAAGAAAAAGTTCAGAAGGTAAACGACAGGTTGAAAAAATACGGAAAAGAAGGGCTTAACCAATTTAAAAAATTACTCGAAAAAGCTAGCCTTGACAACAAAGTAAACTTGAATGCAGACTTAATGATTAACCCAAAACTTCATTTTAGCAAGCTGTACCAAGGCAGCTATTAGAAAATCTATACACAAACAAAAAGCCTATAAATTATTATCAATTTAATATCTATGGATCAGAAGGAAAATCTCATTCAAAGTTTAATTTAGAAAAAGTTCCCATCTGTATGCAAATCACCGATATTTTTACCAACTATGTCACCGTGAGTTTTAGCTTCGGCTTACGAACTTATAATTTTTTTAAGGTTTATTGTATAATCGATATCGAAAAGTTAGGAGCAGATGTCCGCCCTTACTTACCATTATTGTTAGAATGTATGGTACGTTCGCCGATCTTAAGAAATGGGATGCCTCTTCCGTATTATGAAGTCGTCAATGAAAGGGACGAAGACCTCATCTCGCTCACATACGGCATCGGGATAGAAAGCAACGAAATATTCACATGCGGACTGCCATCTCAGCTTGTCTACTTCAGCGTCAAAGTAGGGTAAACATAAAAATGAAATAATTTAAGTTTTTCAGGTGGAAGTTTCGAAATACCTTAAAGGAATAACGTGGCTTAAAGACACCATATTCAATGTCGCCTTTGAAGAAAACTGCTGCGCCGTCGTTTTGGGAGATTTGATACAAAGGAGTGTTCAAAATTTAGAAAACCGTACGAAAATGGTCGCACAAATGATGAACGCCATAACTCACGATAGAGGTAACAGCTCGCAGCATCAAGAAACTAACTATTTTCAGGGAGCACTTATCATGCCACGAATCCTTACTATCAAAACAAATTTTTGATGAGCATGGAAGAAGATTTGTTTGAAAACTATGAAAATATTCACAGAAGACTTCAGACGGCTAAAGACCTACTTATAAGCGAAGGTCTTTTCCGTTTGCATATGATAGCAAATTTGGAGCATTTAACCAACACTTATTTCGACGCCGCTTCTTATTGGCAGATATTCCTCCCTGGAGACTTCGTCGTCAACAAATATTTGTAAAAATACCACATTTTGATAGACTTAAAATCGTATTTTAGACCAAAAATTAAGCCGGATCATGCTTTTCTTAGACCGAAGATAGCAGACTCCTGTGCGGTCTTTGAAGGATTTGAAGGTTATGTTTGCATATGCGCGCCATCTTGTAATAATTTCAATGATAACGATTTACCTGCTTTGATCGTCTGTTCGGAATACTTATCTTTAAGTGAGGTTGGCTTTTTCGTGCCAAAATATTCTTTTTATGGAGTTTTAGGGTCCTTTGAATAAATCGATGAAAAATGACTTTGGTGGCGAGTTGAAATTTGTTCCATGCCCTGAACATGGAAAGCTGTACCTCATCATGAGCAACTTAAGCAATACAGCAGAAGCTCTTAAAAAATGCTATTATTTTATTGTCTGCTCTTATTTTCTTTTGTTTTTTAATCAATTTATTCTTCAATTCAGAGCCAGGCAAGAAATAGGGCTTTTTGGGATGAAAACCTACTCAATATGTCCATCAACAGTGTACTAGCGAAGCTCATCACGCCGGAAAACGATGTCCAGAAAAAGGCGCTTGAATCTATTTACAGCTACTGCTTGAATAGACCTGCAGATTATAAAAAGTAGAAGAACATCTATTACCTATGTTACATAATTATTTTTTAGAAAACTTATTGACAAAATATTATTAATAATGGTCAAAGATATGGTTCTAGTGGCTGACAAGCATCTTTCCTCGATGTTTAATTTTTATTATTCTAGAATTTCAATATCGTGCCCACAATATGAACAATATAATGACGTCGCTTATTTATTTAACCAGTAAGATTTTATGAATATTTTTTGTTAACTGATAATTTTTAGATGGGGAGTCTCTTTAAAAGCGTACATGAATTATGGAGAATGTTTCAAAATCTCCTTTAAACGACAAGCTGACCTCAATAAATTTTTCAACATTAGTTTTTTTTTTTTTTCTTCTTCTTCTTCTTCTTCTTCTTCTTTTTCTTTCTAGTAAAGTTGGCGAAAAACCACCGTAGCGCATCCTAAGGACATTCACTGTTTTTGCAAAGTTAAAAAAAAAAGCTGGTGAAGAGGTAGATTTCGTTCAGATGGTTACACCTGGGAAGTTCATAAAATCGAATAAAAAATTAAAGAAAAAAATAATGACCCTGCGGTAGCAGGGACTAAAAGGTAGATTTCTTTTCATGATTAAAATTAAAATGTATAAACACAAAATATATAATTATGTTATAAAAATGATGATATAAGAAAAATTGCGCCACTGAGCCCCTAGAAAAACATCTGATAATTTTATTAATAAAATATTTAATAATTTCCCGGTATAAATTCAAATTTTTTTAAAAGTTTAGCTAGTTCAATATTTTGCGCCTGGCTCGTCCAAACCTGCTTTAATTAATTTTTTACACGCCCTCGCAGAGGTCTTAAAGTTTTTTTTTGCAAAAGGACTAGGATTTCAATAGAAAATGCCAATTTTGTCTTTTAAGCCCTAAGTAAAGTAGGTGAATCGCTGGTCCGATTTCAGCCATTAACGAACTCGTCCGAGCTATTGAGATAAAAGCTCTAAATACCGGATATCGTCACCCTCACATTAAAATTGCTCCAGTTATCGTGCTAATATACAGGGTGTCCGGAAACACATGGCAAGCGTCTGGGAGAGCGTTAAAAAGTGGTTTTACGAAAAAAAGTTAAATGTAAACCCCCCTTAATTTAAATCAAAGAATTTGATGGTGTAGTTTAAAATCCGCCTGGATATACAGGGTGTCCCAGACACAACCTAACTTCGTTATTTCAAATGAGAACCCCTATTTTTTATTTCAGATTCGTAATCTACGCAAAATTTCAAGTAGATTTAAGTACTCATATGACAATTTTGGACAACTTTTAAAAAATGTCAAAATTTAGCGTTTTTTGCGCTAAAATCCGTTAAAATTGACCTAGGAGACTCGTTTTTTTTTTAATTCCACTTATTTTTTCCCGAAGAATCCAACTGTCTCAAATTTGAGCATCTTCGCATTCTGCATCACGAGATTTCGTCGCTAATGGCCTTTTTTCAAGTTAGAACCCAAATTTTTAGTTCAGAAATGAAAATTAGCACTTGTTGAAAGGAATTTTTCTTTCGGACCACAAATTTTGAAAGAGCTACAGCGTCTTTTGTGTTTATGCATCAAAAATTAAAATTCCGTCAACAAATCGCTAATTTCCATTTTTGAAGTATGGAATTTGGAGTTAAACTTGAAAAAAGACCATTAGCGACGAAATCTCGTGATGCAGAATGCGAAGATGCTCAAATTTGAGACAGTTGGATTCTTCGGGAAAAAATAAGTGGAATTAAAAAAAAACGAGTCTCCTAGGTCAATTTTAACGGATTTTAGCGCAAAAAACGCTAAAATTTGACATTTTTTAAAAGTTGTCCAAAATCGTCATATGAGTACTCAAATCTACTTGAAATTTTGCGTAGATTACGAATCTGAAATAAAAAATAGGGGTTCTCATTTGAAATAACGAAGTTAGGTTGTGTCTGGGACACCCTGTATATCCAGGCGGATTTTAAACTACACCATCAAATTCTTTGATTTAAATTAAGGGGGGTTTACATTTAACTTTTTTTCGTAAAACCACTTTTTAACGCTCTCCTAGACGCTTGCCATGTGTTTCCGGACACCCTGTATATATATATAAACTTTTCAACTGAGGATGGTTTTGGGGTCCAGGAGGTATGAAACGAAAAACGTATAGAAAATTTTTTGAATCTGCGACTACTTGGTACATTACAATAGGTAGATTTTTGAAGAAAAGAAATCTACCTAATAATGTTTCCCGGTAATAATTCAAAAATATTTGTTTTAGATTCAAATCCATTGCACCCAACTGATCCAAGTTAAGTTTAAATCATTTTTAGCCATCCGCATAACATCACTTTTAAGTTTGAAAGCGATAGGATGAACGGTTTGCGAGATTCGCAGTTTAGGCCCTAAGTAAAGTACCATAACCGCTGGTCCGATTCAAGCCGTTAACGAACTCATAAATTCTATTGGTTTAAAAGCGCTAAATATAAAATTTCATGGTCGGCAAGTAAAAAGTGCTCAAGTTATAGTGCGATTATATATGTATATAAATATAATAATTGAGGCGCTCCGGGTACGAAGGGCGAACTCGACAAAATGTAGTTTCGAGATATTCGCATTTTAAAGTTTCGGTTTTTACATATTTAAAGGGGAAAAAATGGCGAACTCAACATAAAAATTATATGGGTGTATTCACCAAGAGGTCTAGAATCTGAAAATGAAAAAAAACTGGAAGACCCTTCCCCAAAAACCCGGCGGTATCACAATAACTTCTTTAAGGATGTTAAAAAAATTTGTCCGATGTCGAGTTCGCCCTTCGTACCCGGAGCACCTCAATTATACTAAACTTTTTAATTAAGGATGGTTTTGGGGTCCGTATACAAAATTTTTTGATTCTGCGACTACTGCACCCATTGTAATAGGTATATTCTGAAAGAAATCTACCGAATAACAAGATATTTCCAACAGCTCGGTACTTTTAGTGGAGTCTGGGCGTTTTCTCAAGAAACCCCATTTTTATATGATTTTTCTTAGGTTTTTAGATAGAAAAACCTCATTTTCATCGGATTTTCAGAAGTTTTCCTTGATTTAATATATTTAAAAAACTCCATTTTTTTCGGATTTTTTCTCGGTTTTTGACAGGAAAACCTCCGTTTTTCAGGTTTTCTTAGGTTTTCCTTGGGTTTAGTGTCAACTATCAGTATCAACGTATCAACTATCAGTTTCGAGGATTTCAATCATTTTTATATGATTTTATATTATTAGGTTTTTAGACAGAAAAACCTCATTTTCATCGGATTTTCAGAAGTTTTCCTTGATTTAATATATTAAAAAACTCCACTTTTACAGGTTTTTCGGATTTTTTCTCGGTTTTTTGACAGGAAAACCTCCGTTTTTCAGGTTTTATTAGGTTTTCCTTGGTTTTAGTGTCCCAAAATATATCCGTTCCCCCATAAAGCAAAAAGAATGACGAGGGTATCATAACAACTTTCTTTTGAGCAAAATTTTGACAATTTTCCTCAATTTGCAAAGCATGTAAGCAGCATGTCGATGATTTATGAAATGATGGTACAACTGAATTTTACCTTCTTAGGGTTATTGTTTGTTATCAGCGTTTATCAACTATCAGTTTCGAGGATTTCAATTTTAAATTGGTGCTCTGTTATTTAAGTGTTTGATTTTATAAAAAAAATATGGATTTAAAAAATGAAGCCGTTGTAAAGCTTAATGACTTACTTTCTAAGGATGAAATAGACACTGAACTATTAAATAGAACATTAGACAATTTAATCATAGATCTCCATTATAAACAATTGAGTCTTTCTGACAAAAAGGTTTGTAAAGAAATGTTTAAATATTTAATAGTCCTTTTTGCTGTTGCAGTTGATACCACACGTTGTGGCGTCCTGCTGTCGAAGGATTCCTTGTGAAAACGCCCTACTTGTCGCCAAAGCGTGCAATTTCATATTTAACGTTGTTTCTAAACAAAAAATTAACTTAGACAACATTTCTTTATCTGCTGTTGTCCCATGGCTTGCGGATTCCATCAGGAATTTTGCTGATATCGCTTATTTAGATATTTTACAAGTGATCGATACTTTAGTTAAAAACCAACCAGACTATTTTTCTACAGTAAGCTCAAATTTTGATGAAATATTTGGTTTAATCGTTTTTTTTTAGCCACATTCTTGCGATGGTTTATTCAATGCGTTATTGTTGAATTTGGAGAATAAGACTAAAGTTACCGATCCTATCGATATTAAGCTATCAAGGCTTACGATTTTGAAATCCCTTGTCCAATATTTGCCTAAAAATAAACAAAATGATATTGCCAAATCTGTATTGGATGCAGTCTATTCTTTGGATACGGATAAACCTGAAATTCAAGCTAAATATGGACTTTGGCTATTGAATTATTGGGTTTATTGTGTGTTAAGTATCAGGATTGGTTAGGGACTTATTTGGAAGAAGTGATTGGTTTAATTGTGGCTGCGAGCGATTTGGGATTTGATGCCGTCGTTTCGCCTCCGCCAAAACCCTCGTTACCGTCGTCCGTCATAGTACCTCCTCAAATCCACCCAACTTCTGGAGAAATCAAAGCAAAAGCGAAAGTAACCCTTAGTTTTTTTAAGTATTTTTTATTAAAACAAAATAGGTGACAGTTCAGGTTAAGAAGCCGACGAAAGTGAAGCAGATAAAATGGACCAATCAAAAAGAAGAAAGCGATGAAGAGGAAAGCAGAGTTAGCGCTGATGCTTATAGCATTCGATGGAACCAAAGTGAATCTGACCAAAGCGACACTGAAGGCGGACAAAATTTTCGAGCGATCAAACTTCAAGCCAGGACTCGTCATGAAGCATTTAATTTACTCATTCAAATCATAAAAGTTTGTTTTCTCCTTGTTCTGTACCAAAAAATAATAACTTTTGTAGGTAATCGGCTCTCGACCTCTCTATGGATTTTATGCTCTTTTAATGGGAAAACTTGTCGGAAATTTACGTCGGGACCAAATTTATAAGACGAAAATAACAGCGTTGGCAGCCATTACAGCTTTGCTGTCAAGCTCAAAAAACTTTCTAGCACAAGCCCAACATAGGTAATTTCTCATCTCAGCAACATTTTATTTATAAAATTTTAGGGAAGGAGGTTCCTTTACGACTTTTTCTGAATCTTTGGCGCAGTTAATAAGCAACCTTCATACTATATTAGGACAGCTTATAAAATCATCAATTTCTGTGATGATTCCACCTCTTTTACATACTGCCGCAGCTTTAATATCTGTCACTCCTTATAAACGCCTAAAAGCTTCACTTTTGACCAATTTATTTCGTGTCGTTCATCCTCTTGTTAACAATAAAGGTTTGTTTAATTTTTTTATTGGTTCTTTTTAATTATTTAAATTTTTAGATCCATCAATAATATCGGGAGTTTTATTATGCATCACAGAGATAGTCATACTTAATCCAACTTTGAATGAACAAAGGGATATTTAACAAGCGGCGTTTCTTCCGATGAGCCATGTTGGGCTTTTATGCTAAGCATAGATATCATAAAGGTATAATATGGGGACATAAAATTTGTCGTTTCAACATAACGCAGTTGAACATAAAGGAGACTCTCATTTTAAAGAACTTGTTGTTTCGCCATAAAACTGTTTCTGTCGTTTGGGCATAATACATCTCGCCATAAACTAGGGACAGCGAAAGAGCAAGCATACTTTCGCTGTTTGAAACGCGATGCCAACTATAGTCAACCTTGACGGTTTTTTCCTTTTCTACCATATTTTACTACTTCTAGGTGACCATGCCCCTTTGTTGGGTTTCAAACGAGTTTTTTTCCTCCTTCTGTCGTTTCGCCATAAAACTGTTTATGTCGTTTGGGCATAATATCGCCATAAACTAGGGACAGCGAAAGAGCAATCATACTTTCGCCGTTTGAAACGCGATGCCAACTATAGTCAACCTTGACGGTTTTTTCCTTTTCTACCATATTTTACTACTTCTAGGTGACCATGCCCCTTTGTTGGGTTTCAAACGAGTTTTTTTCCTCCTTCTGTCGTTTCGCCATAAAACTGTTTCTGTCGTTTGGGCATAATATCGCCATAAACTAGGGACAGCGAAAGAGCAATCATACTTTCGCCGTTTGAAACGCGATGCCAACTATAGTCAACCTTGACGGTTTTTTCCTTTTCTACCATATTTTACTACTTCTAGGTGACCATGCCCCTTTGTTGGGTTTCAAACGAGTTTTTTTCCTCCTTCTGTCGTTTCGCCATAAAACTGTTTCTGTCGTTTGGGCATAATATCGCCATAAACTAGGGACAGCGAAAGAGCAATCATACTTTCGCCGTTTGAAACGCGATGCCAACTATAGTCAACCTTGACGGTTTTTTCCTTTTCTACCATATTTTACTACTTCTAGGTGACCATGCCCCTTTGTTGGGTTTCAAACGAGTTTTTTTCCTCCTTCTGTCGTTTCGCCATAAAACTGTTTCTGTCGTTTGGGCATAATATCGCCATAAACTAGGGACAGCGAAAGAGCAATCATACTTTCGCCGTTTGAAACGCGATGCCAACTATAGTCAACCTTGACGGTTTTTTCCTTTTCTACCATATTTTACTACTTCTAGGTGACCATGCCCCTTTGTTGGGTTTCAAACGAGTTTTTTTCCTCCTTCTGTCGTTTCGCCATAAAACTGTTTCTGTCGTTTGGGCATAATATCGCCATAAACTAGGGACAGCGAAAGAGCAATCATACTTTCGCCGTTTGAAACGCGATGCCAACTATAGTCAACCTTGACGGTTTTTTCCTTTTCTACCATATTTTACTACTTCTAGGTGACCATGCCCCTTTGTTGGGTTTCAAACGAGTTTTTTTCCTCCTTCTGTCGTTTCGCCATAAAACTGTTTCTGTCGTTTGGGCATAATATCGCCATAAACTAGGGACAGCGAAAGAGCAATCATACTTTCGCCGTTTGAAACGCGATGCCAACTATAGTCAACCTTGACAGTTTTTTTCTTTTCTGCCATATTTTCCCTTTTACTATCCCCCTTTGTTGGGTTTTAAACGAGTTTTTTCCTCCTTCTATTGGTCTAAAAAAAATTTATTTTTTAACAAACAAAACATCTATATAACATAAATTTTTTTTTCATTGTGGGCCAGTTTTCTCAATTCTGAATTTTTAAAAACTTCTATTCTTGAAGAATTTTCGAATAGTATGATCCACATATTTTAATATTATGTTGTACAACCTGTTTAAATTTTGAATTTAGAGATTCAAGTTCATTTTTGAAAAGAACAAGAGCCATAGGAAACTTTCCGTTTTCGCTCCCTTTCAAATATTCTTTGATTCTTCTTTTGATTAAAGACCTTATTTTGTTTTCTGGAGAAATAACGTCTTTTATTTGCTTTTCAATCGTTTTCACAATAAATTCTGACAAATCAGGTTTCTCTGGCTTTATATTCGAATCTTTCTTTATCTGCTCGATCAAATTTGGAACTATCATTTGCAGATCTTCATAAGTAGAAATGCCATTTAGCAAAATGGAAATATTGTTTTTTAAAGTTTCTTTGTATGAATTTGTTGATTGTTCAGAAGGTAAACAGTTTAAAGTGATAATGACAATGCTGGAGCATAGAACTAGATTATGGTATTCTTGTTTCAAAATATTTAGCCGTGGTGCATCCATAAATAGGGTTTCTGGTAGATTTTTTTCTTCAAAAATCTCAATAAAAGCCCGATATAATATTTCGTTTTGTTCCATATTAGCTTCTGTGTACTTGTTTAGCCAAGCTTCAGTAACAGGAAGTTTCCCTCCTACTAGTTTGATGTATTCAGAAAATTTCTTACGTTCATATTCTTGTTGGTTTGTCAGTATTTCAGGTGCGATTGATTTAAGAGTGAAATTAATCAAATCTAGTTTCATGAGATTTAGTGCTTCTAGGATCCCTCGAAAAATTGAGACGATGTCTGTCTCATTTGAGAGTCTCATCATATTTTTGTCTCTAACGGGCGCACAAATTTGTTTCATTACAGATATTACGTAATGAGCACAATTTTGGACATTTAGAGCTCCATGATTGGCCTTCTGTTTGAGTAAATCGATATCCAAAACTTCTTCAACTTCAGTTTTCAATTTTGATAAATTAGGAGTCATTACTGAAAATAAACTCTGTTTGATATCTTCCATCAGCATAAACGCCATATTGAAAACTGGAGGATCCTGCGTAATCTCGCTTCTGAAATTATTCCAAAACGCATTGTGAATCCCATCTTTGACAACATCCCACAAATCATTTTTTCTCAACAAATCTTCGATTTTAATATCATTTAAATTTCCATTCATTGCTATTTCATGCGCTATATTTAAATTATACAAAACTTTTTCTATTTTGTGAGATTCTGATGAATTGCCTGTTAGATTTTGCTCACTTTTCAAAAATTTTTCCATGTTTTAAAAATTAAATTTTTATTGACTGGCCCACACTAATTTTGAGGTTTTTCACTCAATTTAAGTTATAAAAAAAATATTCTTTAAGTGACAAAATTAAAACAAATTTTTTTATAAAACAATTTTCCATATGCTTTGATGGCCCAAATTTATATAGAGATCAGTGATCCTCAACGGGGGGGGGGGGGGGGGGCGCTGAGAAGTTACTGTGGGGCGTTACGCAAAATTTTGGTGATAGGGTGGAAATGGCTAAGTGGCCAGCCGGTGGCGTTAGCGTTAGTTTTTTTTATTTAACATTTATTGCCGCCCGTTTAAAGGGCAAAAACTTAACCGCCCGTTAAAAAATTTAACCGGCCCGTTAGGTAAAGGGCAACACTTAACCGCCCGTTAAAAAATTTACCTGGCCCGTTAAGTAAAGGGCAAAACTTAAACGCCCGTTAAAAATTTAACCAGCCCGTTAAGAAAAGGTAAAAAACTCAACCGCCCGTTAAAAATTTAGCCGGCTCGTTAAGATGGGCCAAACTTAACCGCCCGTTAAGGAAAGGGCAAAAAGTTAACCGCCCGTTAAAAAGTTAACTGGCCCGTTAAGTAAAGGGCAAAAACATAAGAGCCCATTAAAAAATTAACCGGCCCGTTAAGTAAAGGGCAAAAATGTAACCGCCGTTAAAAAAATTAACTGGCCCGTTAAGTTATTTTTTTTTCTTAAGTAGGGGGCGGTAAGTATTTCCTCCTCTTATGGCGGCACAGGCTTCAAAAAGGTGGAGAAACTGCCCTAGATAGTCTAGCTTAAAAAATTTAACTGGCCCGTTAAGTAAAAGGCAAAAACATAAGAGCCCATTAAAAAATTAACCGGCCCGTTAAGTAAAAGGCAAAAACTTAACCGCCCGTTAAAAAATTTAACCGGCCCGTTAAGTAAAAGGCAAAAACTTAACCGCCCGTTTTTAACCAACCCGTTAAGTAAAGGGCAACACTTAACAGCCCGTTAAAAATTTAACCGGCCCGTTAAGTAAAGGGCAACACTTAACCGCCCGTTAAAAAATTTAACTGGCCCGTTAAGTAGGGCCAAACTTAACCGCCCGTTAAAAAATTTTACCAGCCGGTTAAGGAAAGGGCAAAAAGTTAACCGGCCCGTTAAGTAAAGGGCAAAAATTTAACCGGCCCATTAAGTAAAGGGTAAAAACTTAACCGTCTGTTAAAAATTTTAACTGGCCCGTTAAGTAAAGGGCAAAAACATAAGAGCCTATTAAAAAATTAACCGACCCGTTAAGTAAAGGGCAAAAATTTAACCACCGTTAAAAAAATTAACTGGCTCGTTAAGTTTTTTTCTTTTTTTTTTTTTTCTTAAGTCTGTAAGTATTTCCTCCAGGCTTCAAAAAGGTTGAGAAACACTGCCCTAGATAGTCTAGCTGTCTTATCTATATTGACTATATTGACTATATTGAGGATTTATGATTTTTTTTAGACCCCCCCCCCCCCCCCCTAATTTTATTTGGTATCCATACTAACTGCCTCATCTTGATATTTAAACTTTAATTTTTTTTTTATCATTCTAGAACCGTGATTCTCCTGAATCGGTCAAAATTCGAGCATGGCACCTCATGAGTGGACTTTGTCAATGCCATTACGATTTGGTCAAAAACCATTTAGAGACATTAGAAATTCTCATTGTGAAAGATCTTGAGAAAATAGAAGAAAACAAATATCAGCATTATGTAGCCAAAACGCTTGATTATCTACTCATAAAACTTCTCAACGATGGTAAAAAATAACCACCTCCAAAGAAACAAATTTAATTTTTCTTTCAGCGGACATGTTTGATTATAAAAGAAAACTCTGGATTACACTCATGAATGGACCTTTTGTCCCTTTAGCTCAAAGTTCAACCAAAATTGCTGCACTCGCATGCGACTGCCTATCCAGCATCGGCCCTCAAATTTACCATTCTTTACCGGTATTTTTTTCTATCAATCAATTTTTAAAACTTTTTTTAGGAAGAAATGCAAATTTTGGTTATTACATTAACCATTGGATGTTGCTATAATGAACTATTTAGTGTCAGAGCATCTGCTATAAACACCCTTGGAATATTATTACTTTTTCCTCAAATTATAAGCGTAAATATAAAGTTTTTTTGGTAGAAATTGGACAAACTTTTTTTAGGAACAATTTGTTCATGATACCAAAGATATTTTGGTAATTTCATTAAAAGACAATAATGAATTAGTCAGGAGCCGTGCTGCCTGGGCTTTTGGAAATTTGATTGAGCTTATAAAAGAGAAGTAAATTTTTGTTTAATTGTAACAAAACTTATAAATTTAATCAGAAATCCAGAACTTCTTCAAGAAATGTCGCTTTTGAAATTATTCGAAGCCGCCTCTTCTGTTTTCAACGACGAACAAAAAGTGAAAGCGAACATTTTAAGAGGAGTTGCCAACTTAACGCTACTAGTGACAGATGAAGATTTGAAAAATAATGATTTAAAAAATTTTATTATGAAATCTGCCAATTTTTTCGTCCACTGCGCCACTTCTGGGAAATTAATGAAGGTAATAAAATTTAAAAAATAAAAAGATTTCAATTTATTTTAGATGAGATGGAACGCTTGCTATGCAATAGGAACCATGTTGACCAATGAACTTCTTTATTCAATATCTAACGATTGGCTGGTAAGAAATAATGTAATAAAAAAAAAAATTATTATTTTATTTTTAGGGAACTATTATTCAAAACTTATGTACAGTCCTTGTCAAATGTTCCAACTTTAAAGTAAGGATTAACGCTAGTCATGCCCTTATATCGATAAAAAGTCGAAAACACTTTTCGCCTTATTACCACTTTGTGATCACTTCGCTTTTGGACGGTTTAGACAATGCTGCCAACATGAATGATTTTAGAGAGTTCAAACATCAAGATGATCTTAAACAAAAGGTTATTTAGAAATTCATTTAGTCTTTTTTTTACATATTAATTTTAGCTCTGCATTGGGATTTGTCACATGATCAGCTTAGCTGAAGAAGAAGATGTAGAAGAACTTTCTCAATCTTTAAATTATAGATTTGAAAGTTTAAAATCAAATTTGGAATATTTATAAACTGTGCACCACCTGAAAAGACAAGTGTGGTCATTTCGGCGTCAAATAACATTTCAAAGCTGAAATCTTCAGGTTCATCTCAAAACTCATTTTTAAACCGTTTACAACGAACTTTTGAAATAGTTTCACCTCAAGAAGCCTTCTAAATATTTTTTATTGATATAAACAACCAAACTAATCCAACGACTAACTTATTGTCGATATATTTTTTATTGTTTTATAATTTAAAACTTTTTTGTACTAAAATTGAGTAATAAAAGTCAATTAACAGAGAAAAAAATTTATTGATTTATTTTCCTAAGCCTCCAAGGGAGTATATCTGGTTTGATTGATTCCCTAATTCCTAGGTATTTTCAGCCAATGAAAGGGGTCCTTTAGGTTCCTCAATAGCTGGGGAAATCAGAAGAATTTATTTTATTTAGCCATTAAGAGCCCTAAGGACTTCAGTAGTAGAAAAGCTACTTGAAAACAAGAGGGGAATCAGAAGAATTCCTTATATTTGAATATTCATGGAAGAACTTACTTCAAGGGAGGTTCATAAATACGAAATAACGTCAAGGAAATTTTTAAACACAAGGAATCTGGGGATCACAATTTGGCTCTCCACAAGTTGCGTCACCAATGACTCATGAGGCAACCAAATACCCCACGTGTCCTTTGTGTTATCATAGGCTTAATCACTTATCAGTAGTTTCTCGTTATGAAATTCAAAATTTTTTGTTCTTCTAAACAGCGTTTATTCTTCAATTTAAGTATTTAAAAGTGTAAATTTTACGAAAATGAGAAGGCAGCAAAGACAGAAGACTTTTGAACTCGGCGTCATTTTATTGTTAATGGAACTGATGAACGTTGGATTCGATGCAATACCGCCAGTTACGTTACTATCCATTATAGGACAGGTAATAAAAATTTTTATGGTACTAATAAAAATTACTATTTTATTTTAGGCGTTGTTATATGTAGGAATTGTGGAAATACCATGGAGTACGTACGATATATGCATAAGCGCCGAGAAAGTTTTACGTTATAAAAATTACAAGACGTTATTTTGGTCTAATTTCGTCCATGGAGATGACATGCATCTTTATTATAATATGATATCGTATTTGGTGAAAGGGAGAACTCTAGAATTGAGATATGGAAGTGCCAATTTTGCTTTTTTACTTGGATTTCTTACTTTGCTGACGTCTTCGATGTATGTGGGTGTAGCTAAAGTTGCTTCAGAAGTTTTAGAGGACCGATCAATCATGACTTCATGTGGCGTTGGCTTCTCAGGTTTACCACCTCTTTTATTTTGAATTATTTAATAAAATTTTTTAGGAGTTATTTTTGCTTTAAAAATAATTACTACATTGGAGGAACCATATGGAAGGACAAATGTCGCAGGAATAAACGTGCCAATCCGTTATGCTGCATGGGTTGAGCTAATCGCCATATACATTCTTGTACCTAACTCTTCATTTATTGGACATTTGGCTGGAATATTGGCAGGACTGCTTTATATGAAAACTCCTTTACAGAAAATTGTCGACGGACTCATAGGGACTATCACAGGCAAGATTTCTTAGCTTTGGAATTTTGGTCACCCTAAATTTACCTACTTTGAGGAAATTGCCGAAGGGGCTAGCTCTTAACTTTTTTTTTTTGTTTTAGGGAGAAAAATCTATCATCGGCAGATAACCAGGGATGATTATGGCTATTATTACCCACGTTATCGGTAAAATTAAAAAATACAATTTTTGCCTTTTTTAATGCAGGACATTTTTTTAATCTATTAACTTATTTCTAAGTCACTTTTGGCCAATTTTTGGGAACAAAGATATAGTCTGATTTGTACAGTTTTTTAATTAAAAATATTTATTGTTTTGTTATTTTATCGAACTTTAGTTATTAGAAAAATGGCAAACGAAAGGGCACAACAAAAAACAATTTGATGTTAGTTCCTTCAAACACATTTAATAAAATTAATAACATTTTTAACATAACTGTTTAGAAAAAAAACATTTGACTGAATTTATGTAAATTTTCCAAAAGCTTGTGAAATAAAAAAAATCCAGAGGAAGACGAGCAAATCTTTGCACAGCAAATAAGCTTTTTTTGAAAAAAAAAAAGAAAAAACACTACAAAAAAACTGTTTCTATTGTTTGATATAAATACAAAAAACATGATAAATCATGAGCCAAAAAATCAGTCCAGAAGTTATAAATAACTTTCGATAAAACAAACTAGATAAAAAAATTGTATGTTATATTTTTAAGCTGTTTAAATATTGAGCTTTGCTTTAAGTAAGATGGACATAACGTTTAAAGACGATTTATGATTTTTGATGATGTTCTCATAGACATTTTCTGAAATGGATTTTAGTTCGTTAAGCTCTTTGAGGTACGTGACGTCGCCATCTTTTTCACCGAATCGTAAAAATCGTTCAAGTCGTAAGAATCGGACAGATTTTTAACCTCGTTGAAAAGTAAGTTTTCTTCGGATTTCATAATGCAGTCGATGTTTTTGATCATATCCGAAGCGTAGATGATGAATTTGTTCAGCATGTTCGATCTCCATTCTAGCTCTGGTGCCTCAATTTTTGAATCTTCTTCTTCTTATTCTTTTTAGACAGAAGTATTTTAACTTTGGCTAAAATAGAATGAGCGACTTCGACAATTATGCATGAAATAGAAGCAATTTCGACAAAAAGAGAGCAGATTTGTATCATCTCTTTGCGTTTTACAGCATCAAAATTTTTAATTTGAAAGTTGGGGAATTCCTCGGAAAGCATCATAATGACGCCTAGGCGATATTTAGATTCTTCTTCTCCTACTTCTCTTCCAGGTATGACGCTCAGAAGAAACCGAAGGCCGTTGACGACGATATCGAAGTAATTCCGGCTAAACATAAGCAACAGTCTTGAATCCGGAGGAGCCTTAATGGATGGTTTTTGAGGCACGGTTTTGGCGGGTTCCCTTTCATCTTTTCAACATCGTCTTCCAAACTTTTGATTAATGTAATCAAAATTTTTTTATAAGAAACAAAATGGTTTTCTTCTCTTTCACAATCTAAATCTTCTAAACTTTCTAAATTTGAAGAGCCTAAGTAAACACTGGCGACAATAATTCTGAGAAGGCAGCTTCTTAAACTTAAGTAAGTCAAATCAAAATTACGAGAGACTTGAATCTCTTGGCTTGTGAGAGACTTCGATTGCGGCTCTAAATCCCAAAGAACTTTGAAATCTCGATTGTCTTCTAAAGACGACCAAGGTATCGTATCAGTCTCAGGAGAAACGTTCAATTCTTCAACCTGTGAAAAAGCATTTTTAGCTTGAAATATGAGCAACAGCATCCTCTCTACATCCGAAAGATAGTAATGAATAGAGTTGTTTAGTTCTCTTTTATCGCTATCATCTCAGGTATTTTAGTAAAGGCTTCATATCTGTATGCGTTGGTCACGTTTTCTCCGCTGTCTCTTTATTTATTTGAAAAAACTTAAATGTCAATAGTATTATCGAGATGGCATGAGCGTAACTTGCACTTGAGATTAAAGGAAAAACGTGCAAATATCCTAAAGTGTCCAACTGCATATGTTTGATGTCTAAAGATATGTATGCGTTATGGGCGCTTTCTGGGCATCCTAGTAAATGATAAAATTTAAGTAAAAGTAATTTAAGTTGGCTATTAGAAGGGCTTTTCGATAAAGCGTAATGGCAAATGGTGATGGCTTTGAAAAGATAAATACTTTCATTTGTTTCCGTCCATAAATCGTACAATGTGAAACATGCTAGAAGTGCGTAGCGGTCGCTGGATCGCATCTCGGTGGAAAGGAGGTCGCTGCTGAATTCGAGAGCGTCGATAAAACACTGCATTAACTGCGCCACGTATGTTTTTCTGTCGCACACTTTACAGTCCATAACACGCGCGAATTCTTCATGGCAAATATGATACTCCATACGTGCCCGTGTTGATTTGACGTTTTTCGTCGGCTCCCAGATCAACCGCAGAAACTCTGTCGAGTTTCAGCTGAAAGAAGATGCAAATACGGCTTCAAATCGTACACGCAGACTTCTTTGGTCCCAAATTCTTTGAAGTACTCCACTAAATAATCTAACAAGTTTGAAAACTTTGAAAATCTAGAACAGATTTCTAAGCGAGCTAAGTAATGCTCTCGTCTTTTCATCGTACTTTTCTGAATGAGCGATTCTATAAAATTTTCAGCTTCATTGAAATACTTTCGTCTTCTTTATTAAGCTCAAATGCCGAATCGATGTAATATAAAAAATAATTCCATCCTTCAAGGCCATTTTCTAAACCTTCTTTCACAATCGTATTTATTTTTTTCCATTGATTCAATTTAGCCAAAAATGCTAGTTTATAATTCAGATGTGTATTTTCATCAAGAATAGACTGTTGGTCCAAAACATTTAAAGCCTGTTCGTGCTTATCTAGCATATCAAGAACGATTATGTAAATGAGAAATTCTTGATCTTTTAAGATTTTAACTTCATTTATTATCGTTTCCAGTTTCTTTTCGGCAAATTTGATGTATTTTATCATCTTCGACTGGCTGTTTGATTTCTAGGTAGTTGTATGCATATGGGCGATCTTTGGCGCAGATATGAGGTGAGTAGATTGGCTCGGTGAAAACTTCGAGGATGTAAATGAGAAATTCTTGATCTTTTAAGATTTTAACTTCATTTATTATCGTTTCCAGTTTCTTTTCGGCAAATTTGATGTATTTTTTATCTTCGACTGGCTTTGATTTCTAGGTAGTTGTATGCATATGGGCGATCTTTGGCGCAGATAGAGGTGAGTAGATTGGCTCGGTGAAAACTTCGAGGAGATCCGCAGGTTTTTTGACTGATTGAAGTAAACAGCTGATGACCGCCCAGAAAGCATATTGCGTTTTATTGTTCTTCGTCAAAGACAATGCACTTCTGAACTGATTTTTATAATCAACTCTAACATAAGAGATGAAGAGATTACTAAGAATTTCTTCATTCTGCGGAACTTTCTTTGAAGCATTATCGTAAATTTCGCAGATTGCATCCAGTTTGTTGATATCACGATAGCAAAGGGTCAACTGAAGCGTAGCCTCGTCGACGGGAGTATCTTTTTTGATCGACTCCAATAATTCGGAGCATTCGCTTTCTTTACCCAATCGGAGAAGAGCGAGACATTTCAACGCTTTCGCACAGTGTAAATCAGGCTGCTTCTTTATCACTTTTTCCGCTTCCTGAAGAGCCTTGTTATTCGCGTTATCAAGAGAGTCATAAATAGGTTTCAGCCGCCTTTCAGTCACAGGGCAACAAACTCTCGAAATCATAACTTCAGACTTATTTTAAACAAAATTACCTCAATATTTTACAGCTTCATTTTTTGTTTCCACTTTACAAACTAGCGATTCTTAGTCTTAATACTAGTTCATCAAATAAAACAGAACCGGAATATGCCGATGCGGTTACTGTGAAAAAATTTTACTTGAAATTTACAACCTCTACACTGTTTAAACGTGCACATGGCTACGAATTAGCGACCTTGATAACATCTAACATCAATTCATTAACAATTAGTAATTTTCAAAATAGACTTTTCAATTTTATAAGCTTAAAAACTTATTAAGCAAGTAATTTTAAACAATTTGCTAAAAATTAACTTAATCAAATAAAGTATTAATTTCTAAAATATTTTAATAACTACAAATATAATTTTGTTGCAAAACATTAATAATAAATTAAATAACTTTTGAGATTAAAAATAATTATAAACTAATATTTAAGAAATGAACTATGCTAATAATTAAAACAAAATGACAGTTGGCAACATTGAACAAAAAAACTGTGTTGTATCGAAAGTGACAGCTGCTCCTTTATCTAAACTTGTGGTTTTTTAACAATAAATATATCAGAACAAATTTTATCAAAATTGAACATTTCGATTTTTAAATTTTGTTTATAAATTTTTCAATTATCTTCTTAAAATGCCAGTTTAAAGAACTTTTTTCAGGTTTGAGTTCTTTTTAAATTTATTTTTAGACGTTGTTTGCTCACGTTATCTGATGATGCTTAATAAGTTCTCTGAATTTGAGATTTTTCATTTCTTTTTGGTGGCAGTCTTAAGAATCATTAGATATTGATAATTTTATCAAGATTATTTGAAGGACTTTTTTTGTTAATTGTTTATTTCTCTTTTAAGGAACAAAATGAGTAAACTTGGGTTTTAAGTTGAGAAATGGTTTATAATTTTTGATCGAAAGTAAGATTAATTATTCTTTTATTTTTTAAAAATTTTGTTGTTTTTAGATGTTAAGAATATTGTTATTTTTGGTTTTTTCGATTCTAAACCATGCTGATGGGACGTACAAGTCTTCACGAGATATATATGACGATCCACTTCTCGTCGATGAAATTGAAGACATCCCGGCTATTTTTGGCGATGATATTCCACAGGGAGGAGTGATTGTAAGTTATCTTACTGAAATCCCTAATAGAAACAACCAGGGTTGCCATTTTTTTAGGCAAATTTTGTGTATGCAAGCCCAGAGTTTGCATGCACAACTATAGCGCCTCCGCCGTACATGAATTCAACTGGAGCATTATGGGGGTACTCATAAAAAAAGGAAACTGCACTTTTGAAGAGAAAGTCTATGCTGCTCAAATGTCCGGCTATAGCGTCGCCATCGTTCACAATGTCGGCTCTGACGCCCTCGGTAAAAAAAAATTAATTTTTTTCAAAAATTTATTAATCAACTTTTAGTTACCATGTCCGGAGACTCGGAAGAACGAATTTGGATCCCTTCCGTTTTCATTGGCGCCACTGCTGGGAAAGAATGAAAACAAAATACATCAATAATCCGCGGTAAGTTAGATAGTTTATTTATTTCTGATTCTAAATTTTTTTTTTCAGAGTCATTATCAGAATAGTACCAACAATGTACAGAAATGTTTTAATCCCACTTCTGATAGTCCTCTGCATTTGTGTGGGCGCAATGAATTATCATGGTTATTAGGAATTTAATTGTTATATTTTATTAATTAGATATTCAGGTTGCCAAATGTGTCAGAGATTTTAGAAGAATGAGAAGAGAAAGGCTACCTCGGTCTTGTTTGCTAAATATTCCGACGGCTAGATATAGAAAAACGATCCATATTCAACTTGTGCGATATGTCTTGATGATTTTATAGAAGGAGAAAAACTTCGTATATTGCCTTGTTCACATTGTAAGTCATAAGTATTTTTATGTTTTTAATATATTTTGTTAGCCTACCATTGTAAATGTATCGATCCTTGGTTGACGGGGAGGAGACGAGTCTGCCCGATGTGTAAAAGAAAAGTTTTTGGACGAAACGAGGATTATTCGGACGACTCGGATGACGATAATGACAACACTCCTCTTCTGAGAAGCTCGCAGAACACAAACGGTGGTACTTTTTCGAACAGTCGCCCTGCCAATCCTGAAAATCCGGTATGATATCAAATATTTTGAAAATCTATTACCTTTTGCTTTAGAACAATCCCCCTGACAATAATCCTGAGATGAGAAACTCTGTGAACGCTGATGTACCGGTACGTACTAATAATAAATGGTAGAAATGACGTTTTGATTCATTTTAGCCTGTGGGTCTAAGTGGTCGATTTTGGTCATGGTTGATCCAAGCGAGAGCTCAAAGTATCGAAGAATCAAACCAAAACGTTGAAGCCTAAATTTTTCCAATCAGGGATGTGAATACTGTAAATACTTCATTACTTTATTATTCAAACTTTGATTAGTCAAGTTTGAGACTCTCTTGTTTTTTTAGGTTTGTTTTTACTTTTAAGATATTAACAAATTATCTTCAATTCAAACCTGTTTTTGACTCGCATATTTTTGGCTGAGAATTTTCTTTTTTTTCTGTGATATGGAAATCCATTTACCACATTTTATTTTTATGCTTTGATAATTTCATGTTAAAAAATTTATTTTTGAATTATTGTTTCTCCTTTTATTCCATAACATGTAAATATATGATTATTATGAAATAATGTATTGTTTGACGTTATAAACTTTTTAACTTCCTTAAAGAAGTTATTGTGATACCCTCCACGTCGGGTTTTTGGGGAGGGTCTTCCAGACCCTGTAGGGTCAATTTGAATATTGATCTTTACCGATCTCAACTTTGTCTGTGGTGCCGGCCGGCCGGCCGTCCGTAGCATTTTTTTCCGGAACACTTTACGGTTACAGTTTTCATCCGATTTTCACCAAATTTCTTTAGCCGTGAAGAAGAAACTAACGAGGGCGATTTTTGAATTTCGAAAAAATGGTGGAGATATGGCTGTTTGAAATTTTAAAAAATTCGCTGTGGCCGAACCGTTGGTCCAATTTTTACCAATTATTACTCTTTATATTTTGACAAATTTTTGGTGTGAAAAATTGCCACTTTTTAATTATTATTTTTTTAATAGGGAGAAATTTCGTACTTCTACCCATTAAGAGAGGCACATCCGTAGGCCAAAGAGCCCATTATTTCTACCCTTGACACTTGGAAAAACTTTCAA
Source organism: Orius insidiosus (assembly GCA_014119065.1). Lineage (NCBI taxonomy): Eukaryota > Metazoa > Arthropoda > Insecta > Hemiptera > Anthocoridae > Orius > Orius insidiosus. Next base: position 38,375 of record JACGAQ010000908.1, on the reverse strand, counting down.
AAACTCGAAACATTTTTAGAGAAAAAAAACTCTGAAAATTTTTTGCGAAACTTAGAGTGTTTTTTCGAAAAAACAAACTTAGAAATTTTTCAAAATAAAACTTGGAAAATTTTTAGAAAAAAAAACTTCCCCCTCCCTTATACTTCTCCTTCCTTTACTTTCCTTTATACTTTCCCTCCCTTCGTTATACTTTTGGTCCCTTATATTGCCCCCTTCGTTATACTTCCCCATCTCTTATACTTCCCCCTCCGTTGTATGTCCCCTACGTTATACTTCCCCCTCCAATATTGTTACTTCTCTTTAAGGAAGTTTTCGTTGGAAGCTCTTCAAACTACTTTTTGTAGGGGGTGAATTATGAGAAAAAATTTCTAAATAGATATTTTGGTTTTATTTTGTAAAATAAATTTATATTTATTTTTTCAATTCTCGCCATCTTTTGACAAGAATATCTCGATTTTTCCAGATGTGCTGGCTTCCCCACAGTCCCCAAAAACTGAAACAAAATAACAAGTTATTTTTTTCTACATCAAAACAAGTTATATTCATATTATGTATTCATATTAGTAGGTATTCATATTATGTATATATTGATAAAGCTAAAATATTCATCATACTGCATCAAAAACTCATAGGTATTTCTAATGAATTTCTTAAAATTCGTAAATTTGGTAATAAATAATTTCAACAAAATTGATATTGTTACTTAATTTTATAAATTCCTGAAAACCTACGAAATCAATTTTTGGTCAACGTTTTTTCTGCAAATCATGTTAAAATTTTAAAAAAATTATAATTTCTATTTAAGTTTATAAAAATAAATTATGAATTCCAAGTAATTAAAAAAACATGAAGGTCAGTATGAATTTCTATTAACGTCTGAATCTATTCATATTCATAGTTTACAAAGCTTATTTAGTTAATGGTAGCTTATTTAGCTTTATAAAATTCATATTCATAATTATGAATAAGGCTAAACTTACATTCCAAACAAAGCTCCTCCTAAATGGGCGGCATGATCGAAGATTCTCCAACCTAGAATTATCCCAGCGAGATCTAGGCCCATAATAAATTTAATAGCCTGCAAACAAAAACATAAAATTTTGCCCAGAAGCAATGTGAATTCACTTACAATGCCAGCTTTAAATGTAATAAATGGTAGAAAAATAATGCTTAGTTCAATATCTGGATAAGTCACACAAGTATATCCAAGGACGGCCATAATTGCTCCACTCTGAAAAAAATAAAATGAAGAAAACAAAAATTTTATAGGGAAAGAACTTACAGCACCAAGTGATAAGCCAGGTTTTAGAGCCAAAACCTTATGAATATAACTTGCAAATGAAGAGATTACCCCGGCTGCCATATAAAACCGAAAAGCTGCTCCTTCCCCATACTTATTGTCGCCGCTGAAATTCAACATATTTTACGCCTTCTTGATAAATGTTTAAAATTACCAGTGCAGAAGCTTTGAAGGACGTACATATTGGCAAAAATGTGGAAAAATGACTGATGGCTAAATGTGGAAAGAACCATCGGCCAACAGTTGTTTTCTAAATAAAATATTAAACAGTGATATTTTAAAAGATTTCTGACTTACTTGCTGCAGGGTTGCAGCAAAAATATTGATCATATTGAACTCCCATTTGGGAACTCTCCACGCCAAAAAGACCAAAGCGTTCGCCACGCAGATGGGAATGAAGAACTGCAAAGCTGGATTCAGACTGTTCCAATTACGCCCAGTTCTCTGTAAATTTATAATAAATCAAAGAGTGATAAGAGAGATAGCACCTGATAATAATTGGATTTCCAATCTCTAAAATGATGCCTGGTATTCTCATATTGCCATATGGCCGCTGCAGATAAACTCGTCGCACTAAACTAACAAAACTGTATAAATTGATAGCTCCGAAATGGTTTACTTACAGCGACAGTGAAGAAAAACGGTTTGACAAGTCTGTCAGGCCTCAGATTATGAACGTCGACACTTTCGCTTTCAATCTGCGAACGGAAACCGTCGATTTTCGACCTGTTCCAGTGCCCTCGAGTCCGAAAATTTGAAGACGTCGAAAAACCTTTCGGTTTGAAATTTAACCAAACGCATCTCGTTATTTGGCTCGATTTTCTAGTTTTTAAAAATTTAAATTCTTATTACTTAAATAAGAGATACTTACTGAAAACAATACCGATCACAGGACAAAAATGTTCTTAGCAAAACCATATTTTAAGAATATCTATTTATTCATAAGGAGCCATAAAGATAAATCTTAACAGTATAATCACGAAATATAAATTTTTCAAAAATAGAGTACCTTGTGTGTAAGTGAAATAAAAATTTTGTTTACTGATAAGAGAAATGATAATACAACAGTATTGCCAACTTGGGCTTTTTAAGCACTTTACTAAAAAGGGTAATTTCGGAAGGGTACCTGCTTTTGGGCGCAAAAGGAAGTTTTTGAGATACCCAAAAATTATGGTTTATGGGTCCTTCGGTAACAAAAGGGTCTAATTATGTGATCTATTCACGATTTTCCTTTGAATTTTAATAAAATTTAACTTTTTTACAAAAAACCTAATGAATATCTAGAAGCTTAAGAATTTTTAAAAAAATTATGAATTTCTAGATACACTTTAAGGAGGTATGATGGTTTTAAGTGAGTTGCTTTGCGAATTTTTCGTTGTTAACAACGGTTTTCGGTTTTTCCCTTCTATCTCGGAAACCGTCGCTCAAAACGAAAAAACGTCCTAAGTAAAAGTTGTAGGTACTGAAATTTACTACATAAAATATCATATTAGTTTTTTCCGTCAGAGCAATACTTTAGGAGATATGGAAGTATTTAAGTAGGTTGCTTTGCAAATTTTTCGTTGTTAACAACGGTTTTCGGTTTTCCCCTTTTATCTCGAAAACCGTCGCTCAAAACGAAAAAACGTCCTAAGTAAAAGTCGTAGCTACGGAAATTCCCTACAAAAAAGACTTCATTGGTTTTTTTGTCAGAGCAATACTTAAGGAGATATGAGGGTTCTTAAGTGAGTTGCTTTGCAAATTTTCGTTGTGAGCAACGGTTTTCGGTTTTTCCCTTCTACCTCGGAAACCGTCGCTCAAAACGAAAAAATGTCCAAACTAAAAGTTGTAGGTACAAAGATTTCCTACAAAAATTTCTTTATTCATTATTTGCGTAAGAGCAATATTTAAGGAGTTATGAGGTTAAAACTAATAATCCTACAGAGCCTGTCTGAAAACTTAAAACCTTCATATCTCCTAAAATATTGCTCTGACGGAAAAAACTAATAAGATATTTTATGTAGTAAATTTTTGTAGCTACAACCTTTACTTAAGACATTTTTTCGTTTTGAGCGACGGTTTCCAAGATAGAAGGGAAAAACCGAAAACCGTTGCTCACAACGAAATATGTACAAAGCAACCAACTTAAAACCCTCATATCCCCTTAAAATATTACAGAATTTCTGTTTAATTGGTGAACACAAAATGTCCCAATTTTCAGCCCTGACTGCTTTCGTGTAGATGTGGCAGAACTGCAGAAGACATTGAGAATTTTAATTTTACACTTCTCAAAATTTGCAAAAACAGCAAAGATCTTTCTTTCTCTCTCCCATAAGTCCTGGAGGAAATTCAAATAAAAAAAAACTTCATCGAAAAATTTAAAGAAAATAGTTATATTTTAATCTATTTACAAGTCATCTACTCAAGTGCGAACTATAATAATAGTAACCTAATTTTCAAAAGAAAAAAAAATTATAATTAACACAATATCTAAAAAAACAAACTAGATTTTACTAAAATAAAGAGTTGAGAGTCTTCTTGACTTATAAGCCGAACAAAACTTATGACAACATTAACAAAATTAGAGCACTATTTGAAGCAGGAATATGTTACAATTTTTATTTTTTTAAGTAAGGCCTAATTTACAATACATTTCTTCTTCATTTCTACTATTTTTGTCTTATTTTAAAAGCAAGGTTTTATGAAATGTGAATTTTTATTGGGCCTTCAGATTTAAGGTGGGGGGAGAATGTAAATTAGGCGTACTTAACTTTGAAGATAATAAAAATATTGTCATAGTTTGAATCGAGGTAAGAACAAAATTATAAGTAAAATAATTTTAAAAATATTAAGACTTAAAATTTACAAAACTAAACTTAAACAACAGAGAATTCTCAAAAGCATTTATTTCAAAATGATCACTTATAAAAAAAAAAAAATTATCACATTTCTATGACAATAATGGATCCGAAAAGGTAACATGGACAGTATCACACTAGATATGGATTTGAACATGGTTAAATAGGTCGCCGCGGTTAGTGAAGACTTCGCTGCACATGTCGCACGAGACTAATTCAGGTTTGATGTCAATTTCTTCGATGATTTCAACATCTGAAGTTCGATCTTCGAGTTTGAATTCGACGTCAAAGTCGTCAACGATGCAAGTTTCGATCGGTTCTCCAGAATTATGCTCTTCGAAAAGCGAAGGGTCGATTCCGTTTACGTATTGAGCGTCGATCGTTGGGTGAATGTCGTTCAAATCAAATTTTTTCTGCGGAGATTTGAGCTTTTTCGTCTTCGTTATCTTCTTCTTTTTCTTCTTCGGAGAAGATTCTGTCGGTACAGGAAAAGTCGCTGGTTCAAGTCTTTCTGGCTTCAAATTGTGGTAGCTCACATTTTTCGTTCTCGGCCGATTCCTTGGAAAATCATCGACGTCGTTGAACAAAGAGTTGGCGATATCTAAATCATCGTTGAAGTTCACATCGTCGTTTAAAAAATCGTTGGGTTGAGAAACGACATATTTACTCGCATAGCTTGAATTGTTGAGGAGCTTGGCTGTTTTCGATTTTCCTTTTTGAAATCTTTTATTTTGCCCTTTGTGAAAGCCCTTTTTTCCAGATCTGACTATTCTGGCACGTTTAGGACTTTTAAGTATTGAGCTCATAGTATCAAGAGGATCGCTGGATTTCATGACGTCCATCTCTCTAGCTAGACGGATGGGCGAAGCGTGCTTCTTTTTAGGTGGCGATGGTGCAACGAAAAAATGATCATCAGAAAGAATGGTTTCGTCGGCAAAAATAGGATTGAAAACGCTATTTGAAGTTAAACTTTCCGTGCTGGTAAGCTTCTCATAAATTGGGTCTTCTTTCAGAACTTCATTCATGATGGCCACACTTCTTGTAGCTGGGTTAGGAAATTTCCTCTTTTTCGCAGCTTTTCGCGAAGTCGGTAACCGATGCTTTGCAGTATTTTCATCGCTGTGCTGAACCAAATGGGCACAGAGCTCACTCGAACTTGTAAATAACTGCCCACAAACTATACATTCGTAGCAGTTATCGCTCAATTTACCTTCATTCCCTGAATGATGCGCTCTGACATGTTCTCGTAAAACTACCCTTTGGTTGAAAGCTTTGGAACAGACAGGACAAACGTAAGGCTTTTCGCCGGTATGGATTCTTTCGTGTTTTCTCAAAGTACCGCCGTCGCCGAAAGCCTTCCAGCAAAACCGACATCCGTACGGCTTCTCCCCTGTGTGTATCCGAATATGGATTTGCTGCGAAGATCTCGAATTGAACGTCTTCCCACATTCCACACAAGGGAAAAGTCTCGACATGTTTAAGTTATGCTCACTCTGTTTATGATACAGTAACGACTTTCCATCCATAAAAAGGTTACCGCAGTCCGAACACAACAAAGTTTGTTTATCCTCATGCGTTGATATATGCCTTTAACAATAAATTAATAAATTTTAATAACTTAAAATGTCTACTTACTTCCTAAATGACAGTTTGCTGGTAAATTTTCGACTGCATATAGGACATGACATCATCTGTGGCTCATGTGTCGTCAAATGATAAGTCAAGGTCGGCTGATCTTTAAAAACTTTGTTGCACCGAAGACAACAATGGGTCGAATTATGCCTCAATCTTATGTGATCTCTTAATTCTTCTAAAGTATCAATAACCTAAAAAACAATGAAAATAGTACCATGGGATATTTAAACTCTAGATCTTCAGAATGCCAGAACACACTGAAAGATAGTAGAGTTCAAAAAAAGGTGCACATCAAATGTATTCGTATAACTGCGAATACACCTAGTCGTATAACTGCGAATACACCTATTCGTATAACTGCGAATACACCTAGTCGTATAACTGCGAATACACCTAGTCGTATAACTGCGAATACACCTAGTCGTATAACTGCGAATACACCTAGTCGTATAACTGCGAATAACCTAGTCGTATAACTGCGAATACACCTAGTCGTATAACTGCGAATACACCTAGTCGTATAACTGCGAATACACCTAGTCGTATAACTGCGAATACACCTAGTCGTATAACTGCGAATACACCTAGTCGTATAACTGCGAATACACCTAGTCGTATAACTGCGAATACACCTATTCGTATAACTGCGAATACACCTAGTCGTATAACTGCGAATACACCTAGTCGTATAACTGCGAATACACCTAGTCGTATAACTGCGAATACACCTAGTCGTATAACTGCGAATACACCTAGTCGTATAACTGCGAATACACCTATTCGTATAACTGCGAATACACCTATTCGTATAACTGCGAATACACCTATTCGTATAACTGCGAATACACCTATTCGTATAACTGCGAATACACCTATTCGTATAACTGCGAATACACCTATTCGTATAACTGCGAATACACCTATTCGTATAACTGCGAATACACCTATTCGTATAACTGCTAATACACCTATTCGTATAACTGCGAATACACCCAACTCTGCTACTTACTTCGTTGCAAAGATAGCAAGCATGGATCCCGATATCTTGGTCATGGTCTGCTCTATGCGCTACTAATTCTTCTGCAGTATTGAATATAATTAAGCAAAGCTGGCACATGTGCTCTTCGTTCAAGTCTATCACTTCTTCTTTAACATTCAATCTAAAAAATAAAATTTGAAATATTATCTTTTTTGATGGGTTAAAATTACCTTTCGTTGACAGGGGCTGGAGGAGGTTTCTTTTTCGACAAAGGACTCATGCGTCCATGTTTTTTGGTTTTGTGCTGTATCAAGAGTCTTTCCGTTTGAAACATTTCGTGGCATTTATCGCATTCGAAAGCAGAGTCGCCAGCGTGAATCATGTTGTGTGACAAAAGGGCTTTTTCTCTGGCGAAACCGACGCCGCAGTGTTGACAAACGTAAGGACGAGCTGGGTCGATGACAGGAAACTTGGAATCAGTTTCTTCAGATTCGACCATTAATCTCATCTCTTCTTCAAGGGCGGATGTAAAGTGAGTATATGTTGGTTTCTTAGGTTTCTTTTCAGATAAACCTAAAACGTTTTTCACTTTTTTCTTTTTTTTCTTAAGTTTGGCTTTCGCTTCGTGAACTGTAGACAAATTTTCGTAGTCCTCATCGTCTTTAAGAGGATTGTAGGCATGAACTTTCATATGTTCGACAAGATCGTATTTTCTTTTGAATGATTTCGAACACAAGTTGCAGTCATGTGGACGTTCTATTTGATGCGACAGCATGTGTACGGTCATCGCCGCTTTTTTGCTGAACCGTCGGCTGCAGAAATCACATGGGTATGGATGAAGTCTTGAATATTCATCTTGGTTCTCCGGAAGCGGTACATCATCTTCGGAACCAGTCCGCATACCCATGTCCATATCATTGCTAAAATCAAATAAACTATTGCCACATTATAAACCACTTTTCTATCAGGGAATTCAAGCATTTGTACAAAATTAGTTATTGCGATGAAAAATTACAAGCTAGTATTAATAGGAAAGGGAAAAAAACACCAATAATTGATTTTGTACAGAAAAACAGACTAAAAGCATACCCATTATGTTGATTCTGCCATTGCTGTTCTGTGACTACTTCTTCTTCTGTGACTTGTATTTCGACGTATTCGTCAATTTGAGTTTGAAGGGGATCGTCGGGTTCGATCTTTGGTAAAACTGGGGACGATGGGACGATAATGCAGTCTTTTTCGACGCCGCAGATCTCCTCTTCCATCCCCGTCCCTTCGGACATCCACTCCAAATTGAAACCGTAGCTTTCATCTGGAGTGACCATAGAATTCGCCATGGTAAGACTCATCAGGATTTCGCTGAACACGAATGAACCTGTAAAAGTTCAAAATGAGAAAACCAAGAAAAACAGCGCAAGAGAAAAATCCTTTCAAAAGGGGGGTTTTCTGGAGGAAAATCCAAAGAAAGTCAAGCTCAAAAGTCAGATTTACAAAATCTACTAAAAATGGCTTCAAGAACAGGAAATTAAAAAAAAACGCACAAAAAAATTAGTAAAAAGACATGTTTGAGGTTTTCTCAACGAATATCAAACGCCCCAAAATCAGGTAAAAAAAAGGTTTTCTTAGACAAAAGAAAATCCACGAAAACCTCTTAAATTCTATGAACCAATCAATGACCAGGCATTTATCTAACACCAAATCGAAGAAAAAACCCAGAAATCTTGAAAAACCAACAAAAACTTAAATGAAACTATAAAAAAAATCCTGGAAAAGCGATTTTATAAGGAGGAAAAGCGATTTTATATGGAGGAAAAGCCATTTTATAAGTAGGAAAAGCGATTTTATATGGAAGAAAAGCGAAGGGAAAAGCCTGAAATTCAATTAAGGACTGGGGAAAACCCAAGGAAAACGCTTAGATCCATAAGCAAAAGAAATGGTAAAAATGAAACTAATCGGAAAGTTATCAACCTAAAAAAAAATCCAGAAAAAAAGCCGACAATTCGTCAGAGCAAGGAATACTAGCCACAGACCTGACATTTCATAAAATGTCATCAAATTTGAGATCTTTTTGGTATTTCTTCTCATCCAATGAAAATCATAAATTTTGGACATTAACTTCGTTGGAGGAATTCGAAAGACTCTAAAATACTTTGAAGTAGTTTTAAAGATTAAATGAATGAAAAATGTACGGGAAAGACGATGGTAGTTACAACGAAATAACAGAAAGTTTCATTATCTTCCAGTATCATATTTTAGACAAAAGAAAACGAAAAATTAAATTAATTTAAATAAATTACTTACGTGTAACGAGAAAAAATGAGAAAACGAAAAAAGTGCCGGAACCGGAGAACGGCTTTCTGTAAATGGCAGCCGAAAACGTAATGGAGAAAAGGGCCCAGACGGCGAAGGCGGAGCTCAAAAAACAAATGAATCCCGACGCAGACGAATTATTTAAAGTTTCCCCTATACGCCTCCCATGAAAATGACATTTTTCAAAACGAAAATTTAAAATTTAATTTACGTTATATTTATTGGTTAAATAACCCTAAAGATCGTACAAAATACAATTTTTAGAGACGGGAAAACTCCATTTTAGAAGTCGGGGAAGTTAACGAGGAGGGCTTTCCACATTCTGCTCGTGGCATAAAAAATGTTTCTAAAACAAACTTTTATAGTCTTTTATTATTAAGAAAAAATATACTACTAACTTAATTATATTTTAAAAATACAATAACGAAGAATAATGTCCAAATTAAACGTTTAAGTCCAAAGCTTTTTTAGCAAACTATCTAAAAGGCACTGATTAAGCGCCAAAATATAAAGTGTTCTAAATATTTAAACTTTTTGTTATTCAAAAACTTTTAGAAAAGAATTAAAAATATGAATATAAAAAAATTTCTGATTTCATTAACCATTTAAACACGATAAATGTATACAAAATGTTGTAAATTGTTATTTTCTCTTTTTTGTAACCTTTTTTAAATTATAGCGGCAATATTATTTCCCGCCAAAAGAAATTAAGACTTTTTAAAAATCTTTATTAAATTTTTTTTTAATACTTCCAATATTTTCTAAAGTCTTCTATTTTTCTACTGATATTTATTTCTTGTTTCTGCGTCTTAAATTTTGTTTATAGATTAATTATCAAGTCAGCACTGAAACTTCGCAGTTGTACCGTTGCGTCGAAAACTTCGCTATCTCTAAACAAATGATTCGCGTATTTACGTGATTGCCTCTTTTGAAAAAATTTGTCCTTGATCGCTCTTTTTTGAAAATTCGTATCTAAAGTTAATCAATTATTTTTTCTTGCTAATTCCTTTTTGTAAAAATGACGGAAAATCAATTGCCTGATATGATCGTTGTCGTAAGTATTTTACGTTAGATTTAAACTCATTATTTCTAATTTTTTTAGGATGCTACATCTAAGAAGTTTAAACGTTACCTGGATAATTGGAGAGAAATTATTCTCTTGGTTAACTCCGTTTTGCTGTGGAAGAAAAAGCCATACCCCTATGCGATATTCATTATTACTTCTATTGTCTTCATGTAAGTTTAAATTTCCATCTCCTTATATTATTAAAACACAATTTCAGGCAATTCGCATATTATGATCCTTCCTTTTTGACGACGGTGAGCCTTCTTTTTCTATTTTTGAACGTTCTCGATTACTTCGGGCCTCTCGTTACTTCTTCGATTTGGAAGCAAGAAAATTGGTCATCGGCTAGAGAGCGGGAGTTAAATGAGATTTGCGAGGCGCTTGCGATGTGTTACATCTCGTTCAAATCTACCTGGAATTCGCTTATCGACGTCAAAAATAAAAGACCAAATTTGGTAAAAACCTCATTTATGGTTACAGAATGAACCAAAAATTTAAAGAAAACTGTCCAATATTAATTATATTTTATGAAATTTTCAGTACTATCCTTCGGCATTTGTGGCTTCTTGTGTTTTTGCTTGGATCGGAAACACTGTCAATAATTTATTCCTTACTTACCTGCTAGGTAATATCAATAATTTCTTTTTTTGTATATTTTATATAAACCTTTTGTAGTGCTCTTCTTCTTGATGCTTCCGGCCCTTGTGCATTATGGATTAGTCGAAAAATATTACCGAAAATGCCTTTCTCAGATGATGAAGACGCTAAAAGGCATCTCAGGTTCAAAGAAGGTTGAATAAACCTTTCAAAAATAAGGATTTTACTAGCGTTTCCTCTTTTCACTTTCCATAATTAAAGACTTTTTTTTAACATTGCCAAAATAATTGTGATTAAAGTATTATCTGTAAAAGAGACCCTTTCTGTGTTCTCTTCCAATTTATTTTTTACTATTCCAAATTGTGATTCGCTTTTCAATGTTGGTTTGATTGTAAATATCAAGTCATTACTTTTAAGGCAAAATTGAAACAATAAAGTCACCATGATCTCTAGACTTAGGGCGTAGTTTTTAAGGATTTTTGCTGTAAATAATTTTTTTTAATGCACCAATTTATTTATTATCTATAATTTTCCTTTAACTACAATCCCGGTGCGTTCGATTTTCAGTTGGTAGTCATGAATAAACTTTTCAATGAATTTCGTTCAATCTTTTTTATTGTGATACCCTCAATGGACTTATGGAGGTCTTTCTATAAGTTTCTCATACTTTTCAATGCTCTCCTTGGTGGGGTTTCGTAGCTAGAAGCCATAACGGAGCTTTTATATTAAAAAGGAGGATTTATCAAAAAAGAAAATTGAAATTCGTCGTTTAAAATAATTTTTATTAAGAAACTGTAAGTTTAAATTTAAATATCGATAGGCAACCATGTTGGTTATATCGATTATCAGAAACTTTCAATTTTCGTAACTGCCCGATTTGTTTCATTCAAAAAATACTTTCTTTTGTATTCCATCTTTTTTTATTCATTTTTTTGTTTCCATTTGTAAAGTTTGGAGCGTCGAAGCTACTTTAACCGTCAGAAGAAATCTTACACATAAAATTCATAGAAAAAAACGGTGAGTAAAGAAAATTAAAAGTCTAGGTTAAGATTTTGATTTTTTAACTTTGAAATTTTTGTTTTAATTTCTTTTTAGATGTCTAATGTCGAAAACCTTTCTCCACAAATAATACGTCAAGTGACCAAGGAGCTCCACGGTTTATTAGCGGAGCCTCTTGAGGGTATCAAACTTTGTGTTAACGATGAAGATATTTCGGACATTCAAGCTTATATTGAAGGCCCAGGTAATTTTCGACGTCCCCAATTTGATCTTTCCTTCAGCACACAGAAATTCCTAATCTATGTTATCTAGCTGGTCTAAATCCGAATGTGCTGCACCATTCTCAATTGGTGTTGAAGTGGTTTCTATTGTACCTAGCTGGTCAATTCATTTTATCCAGCTGTTTTTCCTTAACCCTTTCGAGACCGCGTTTGACGCCGGATTCTCTGCGGCACTTTTCCCCTCACTTCTCCCCGACCACTCCCAGTGCCCAACAAAGCACAGAAAGCGACGAGTGATGCGACCATCACATAGTTCATTCCTTCCCCAACAGATTGCCAGTTTTTGCATGTCGCTAGCGCCACAGGAAGCAAAGGTATTAAATTTTTTAGAGAGGCTTCCCGCTGGCCAACTCTAGTCGCCTGCGGTCTCAAAAGGGTTAGGCATTTCTTGCATATTAATTCAATCTTCCTGCTGTAGTGGGCTCTATTCCACCCAGCTGGTTAAATCCACTTTATCCAGCTGGTAGTCCCTAAGCTCATATTATGCTCTAAAAATGTTCCTATTGTAGTGGACTTTGTTGCACCTAGCTGGTTAATCCATTTCAACCAGCATGGCGTACAAATCCTACTACTGTAGTAGTCAATTGTATTGTGCTTAGCTGGTCACTACATATCTTTCAGTACTGTTCAAATCTACTACATACAGCTGATCAACTTTTTGTCATTTTTAGCTGGAACGCCATATGCAGGGGGTCTGTTCAAGTTGAAACTAAGCCTAGGAAAAGATTTCCCTCAAGTCCCTCCGAAAGCCTTTTTCATTACGAAAATATTTCATCCGAACGTCGCGAAAAATGGCGAAATATGCGTCAACACATTAAAAAAAGACTGGAAAAGCGATCTCGGCATTAAACACATATTATTGGTAATATTTCTATTGTTAAATATTTAAAAACTATATAAAATTTTTTTTAGACTGTCAAATGCCTTCTTATAGTCCCAAACCCTGAATCCGCGTTGAACGAGGAGGCTGGTAAATTATTATTAGATCACTACGAAGATTATTCTAAACGGGCGAAAATGATGACTGAAATTCACGCATTAGTGAGTATTTTATTTATTATTTAATAAAACCCTAATCTTTTTTGAAGTCTCAAAAAACAACCAAAAGCATGGGAATCGAATCATGTTCTGACGGACCGATCGCGAAAAAGCACGCGAGTGATAAAAAAGTTTCCGCCGAAAAGAAGAAATTACTTAAAGAAAAAAAGAGGATTCTGAAAAGATTATGAAGTTGCGTTTATTTAAAAAAAGAAAACAAAATCATAAGTGGGTTTATAAGATAAAATGTTTATCAGTGTAAATAAGTGCAATTTTTTTTTCTGTCCCCATTTCTTTTTCCTTAAAGAGCACAAGGTTTTGTTTCTTAAGTATTTAGTCTAAATTTTCAAAATTCATAAAAAAATCTGTTATTTATTTATTCTATTTATTTTGTAGAGTGTTATTTTCGATTTTGATGATTTTTCTCTTAAGGCTTGTAACTAAAATCATAGCAATAATTAAGTGTTATGGATTTAAAAAGGAAATAAACATAATTAAAATTGATATCTTTTTGCATCCAAAACACTTTCTTCTTTTTTTCCCCTCCCTTTGAAAGACTTCTGTCAATACTTTAGTGACTTAGAGAAAAGAAACGTTGTGTTGTCTATTTACAATTTTTATAAGATTATATTTTAAAATATTTATGTCTTCATTTTATTTGTTTACCTGATTCTTCTGATGTCTGGAGTGCCACTTCAAAAAATCAGAAATCTTCCTATCATGAAATAGTCTGGAGTGCTGGCTACCGCCAGTTTTTGAAAACTGATTTTTGGCCAATTTTTACACAATCTTCCTTCCTAGGTTCTCTTGAAAATTTTTAGATCCATTTTTTTTTTTTTTTTCAAAATTACCAAAAATGACAGATCTGTCGGTAGAAAGTTTTCTTTTTTCTTCTCTTGAAAGAAGGGAGAAAATATGCCCTTTCTGTGAGGCCTGGCTGGGCGAAGGCTTTATTTTTTTCTACCTTGATACTTTCTTCCTCTCCTGAAAGTTCCCACCAGCGACCAGTAGACAGCAGGGCTTTTTTTTGACAGCAAACCTAAAAAACTTGAGGTACAAGGAATATTTTGTTTATTATTTCAATAAATAAAAACAAAACATAATTTTAATAATGAAAAAGATGTGACATGAAGAAAAAATTAGACAAAATAAAATATCTAGACAGTATATACAAAAAAAATATTGACGAACACATCTAGAAAGGCTATTAACACCAAAAAAACTACATTTTTCACATAAATAAGACAGAAGAAAAAGTCAAAAATAGTGCACTACCACCGGACAATTGAGTCTAAAAAAAACTAGTCTTTGCGATTTGACATTTTATCGATAAGAAGACGAGTGCAGCTGTTTGTGGATGAGTTGCTGTCTGCGCTCGATCTATGACTTGCGACGCTGGACGGCGTACCTGGAGACGAACCTCCCCAGCGTAAAGCTTCCACCTAGAAATTTTTCGTTTTCAAAACTTAAGATTCTTTGCTCGCATGCAAAAAATCGTGGCTTTATGACGTTGGAGGCATCAAGTGTTCTGTGATTTTGATTTTATTTTTAAAAATTTGTGGGCTAAAGCGAAAGTGATCAAAAATAGTAAAAAAAAACTCACTTTTAGACAGTTACTCTAGGCAGGCCGTCGCTTGTTTTAAAATACTCCACCTATATTGTTTAAAATTATATAACGTTATAAAATATCTCGGTTTGTTTATTGTTACAAAAATTATTCTGATTAATAACTAACAATAAAAAAATAAATAATAATAAAATAAAATTTTAAAAAAAACCACTGAATCATGGATATGTTTTTAAGTGGGGGGAAAAAATGCTTCCATTGGACTTTTTGAACTGCACAGACAAAAATCTGTAATGCGGTTTTCAGCCCACCCTAATGGAGAAAAAATTGTTAAAATAGCCCAAAAATCCAGTACACTTCATGTACAGAAAAAATAAAAAAGAATTTTTTTTTTTTTTTTTACGGGAAAGATTGAGGAAAAATGCTAATAATTCAAAAGAAAGTACTAGTCTGGAACTTCGAGAGGTGGAAGGTGGAAAGAGGTGGACCAAGATAGGAGGGGGAAGTATAAGGGAGAGGAAGTATAACAGACGGGGGAGTTTAAAGGAGGGGTAGTATAACAGAAGGGGAAGTATAATGGAGGGGGAAGTTTTTTGTGTTTTTTCAAACAATTTTCTAAATTCTTCTAAGTATCAAGGTAGAAATAATGGGATTTTTGCCCAAGGGAAGTGCCTCTCGTAACGGGTGGACGTATGAAATTTCTCCCTACTGAAGTGATAATTTATGTAAAAAAATGTTAATTTTTTTACACCAAAAATTTTTTAAAAATATAACGAGTAATTGGTGAAAATTTGGTGAAAATCGGACCAACAGTTAATTTTTAAAATTTCAAGCAGACATATCTCCGCCATTTTTTTGAATTTCAAAAGTTGCCCTCCTTACATTCTTGTTCATCGGCTAAAGAAATTTGTGTAAAAATTAGTATAATGGAGGGGGAAGTATAACGGAGGGGGAAGTATAACTGAGGAGGAAGTATAACGGAGGGGGAAGTATACCAAAAATTGGTAAAAAAATAACAGGAGTAATAGGTGAAATTTTGGTGAAAATCCGCAAAACCGCAGCGAATTTTTTAAAATTTCAAACAGACATATCTCCGCCATTTTTTCAAAATTCAAAAATCGCCCTTGCTAGTTTCTTGTTCACCGACTAAAGAAAATTTGGTGAAAATCGGGTGAAAACTGTGGTTGTAAAGTGTTCCGGAAAAAAATGCTACGGCCGGACGGCACCACAGACAAAGTTGAGATCGGTAAAGATCAATATTTGATTTGATCCTTCCCCGAAAACCCGACGTGGAGGGTATCACAATAACTTCTTTAAGGAAGTTACAAAAAATCCAGAGAGCTGTCAATTGACAAACATATCCATGTAAAAAAATTAACAAAGAGAAAAAAAAACACATAAATAACAGCCTGAAAAACAAGGGGACCATGCTGGATAAAAAGCTCCAAGACACAAAGCCACATCAAACAAAAGAGAAAAAATTTTTTTCAAGGAGAATCATGGAAACATTTATTTTAAATCCTTTTTATTTAGGGTGTTAAAGTTGTCCCACCTCCTTAACTGGCATTTTTAAAGTCCAAAAACTGCTCATTGCTATAAAACTGAAGTTTGAAGCAATTTTGTGCCATAATTTTTTGCTCAAAATTCTGTTAAGGGTGTGGGACATAAAATCTACCCTGTATAAAAACACCCATGCAGCACTCTTTAAAAACCGAGAATACAAACGAAATTTCCAGAATACCTCCGTCGACTTTAAAATTTTGAAAATTCATCCTGCGCATGAGATGGAATTTTTGAGACAGGGATAATGACGAGACAAACAAAAAAGTAATGAGAAAAAAAATACCTTTTCATTATGTAGAGGACTTAAAATGGCTGTCGGGGGATCATCTGGTGTATAGTAGTCAGAATCGTCACCGACGGTATTCATAGTAACCGTTCCGTTCCCTCTAGCGTTCTTCTCCTCTCCATCGTTTTTCTCGACGACCACTTCACCTACGAATAAGAAATTGACCACTAATCGTTTTCTCAAGTGAAAAAAAAAGCCATTTATAAATTTTGATGTGAGTTAAAAAGTAAAATCAAAGCAATTAGATCCTTGTGCGACCAAGCAAATGTACAAAAGAATTTTTCTTCGGGGGTTTAGGAAGTTATTGAATTCTTTCATAATATAATCATTTATTTATTTTTTAATTTAATACAAAGGTAACCATTATAAAAAAAAATAAAACAATAGAATTTTGACAAAAATTTCAGTCCGTTAAATAAAAATTTGGAAATGTTAAGTTTCAGCTAGCACCAAAATTGAGGGGAAGAGAAATTATTTACAAAAGCACTTGTTGTGAATTTACATCTAATGTGCCAGAAGCTTTGATTCTACTTAGGGAGCAGACCTTTAGAAGTGGGTGAAGGTCCTCGTCCTCCTGAATGCCCTGGGCTTTCATCTCCGATTTCTTCATCGTCTTCGTCTTTGCTGTTTTTACGATTGCTTAATAAAGGAGAGAGTTTTTCTGCTTCGCTGTCAATTTCCTCATCCACACTTACCTAAAAGAAGGATTATTTTTTCAGAAAAAGGGGAAAAAGTTACCTCATCTTGTGATGTTTCATTGACGGTTTTGACTGTGTCTTTAGGCTTCTGTCGCCACCTTGACGAAAGTGGTGATTTCCCTTTTTCTTTGGGACTTGAACTTTCATTTTCGCGTGCCAACAAAACCGACATTCGGACCTCCGGCGTCGTCGCTTCTTTCTCAAAACTCGGACTCGACGCCATTTTCGACGATTTAGGAGCCCTTTCTAAGCTTTTGTTAATCAAATGCGGAGGAAGTTCCAATTCAGGGTCTTCCGAGTCTAAATGAAGCTGCGGTGGAGGTCTGACAGTCGTCGGTCCATTTAACGCCTCAATAAGCGATACACCTTCATATCCTGATGGTATATTTTCACTACTTCCCTATAAAAAACCAATTTTTTAAAACAAAAGAAGCAATAAACAAAAAAACGAACCTCAGGAGGTACGTTGTTAGGTACTGGAGAGTTTGATTTTTGAAGGGCCCTTATTTGAAGAAGGGCTCTAAATGGCGCACGGCAAATTGGGCAGTTGTTCGCTTGATATCGCAATGAGTCCGCACAGGAATTACAGAGACAAAGATGCCGACATGGCAGAATCAAAGTATCCCGGACATCGCACATACAAATTACGCATTCAGCGCCATTGTCTTCAGTCTCAACATCACTACTCGCCTAAAAAAAAAATTAATTTATAGCAGAAAGCGGAAAATGAAAACGTGATCCCATGCTATTGCCTTCCAAAAAATACTACTGGCTCACATTAAAAAATACTTCCACTGGGAATCTATTGGTCAAAACATCTAGGAAAATGGTCATAAAATGGGGGTTTTCAGGGTAGACAACCCGAGGAATAACTCATAAAAATACACTGAAAATGGCGTTTCTCATCCTCATATGATAGAAAGCAAACAAAGGGTTTTCTTCAGCAGAAAGGCTGGAGTGGACCCCAGAAATCATTTGTATCTCACAATATTTTGGTACTTGAAAATTGGCGCAGACTTCTATTAGTGTGACAGCTGGCGCGCTAGGACAAGTTTAATAGGGAACCTGGCGCGTAAGGACAAGTTCAATAGGGAACCTGGCGCGTTAGGGCAAGTTTAATAGGGAACCTGGCGTGTTAGGACAAGTTTAATAGGGAACCCGGCGTGTTAGGACAAGTTTAATACGGAACCTGGCGCGTTAGGACAAGTTTAATAGGGAACCTGGCGCGTTAGGACAAGTTTAATAGGGAACCTGGCGCGTTAGGACAAGTTTAATAGGGAACCTGACGCGTTAGGACAAGTTTAATAGGGAACCTGACGCGTTAGGACAAGTTTAATAGGGAACCTGGCGCGTTAGGACAAGTTTAATAGGGAACCTGGCGCGTTAGGACAAGTTTAATAGGGAACCTGGCGCGTTAGGACAAGTTTAATAGGGAACCGGGCGCGTTAGGACAAGTTTAATAGGGAACCTGGCGCGTTAGGACAAGTTTAATAGGGAACCTGACGCGTTAGGACAAGTTTAATAGGGAACCAGACGCGTTAGGACAAGTTTAATAGGGAACCTGGCGCGTTAGGACAAGTTTAATTGGGATCCTGGCGCATTAGGACAAGTTTAATAGGGAACCTGGTGCGTTAGGACAAGTTTAATAGGGAACCTGGCGCGTTAGGACAAGTTTAATAGGGAACCTGGCGCGTTAGGACAAGTTTAATAGGGAACCTGGCACTTTTCTTTTCTAAGGGATTATATACTTTGACCCTACAGACAATTAAGCAAGTACAATAAGTTATACCTTTGTGATTTCAATATTTTTGTTTTCAATTCCATAAATTTCTTGAAGAAGATAGCAAAGACCATCAACAAACAATTTCTGTTTGAGCGCCTTAAGAACGTATGTGCCATCAGAATGTTTTTCGACGACAGAAATGCAAGTATGAGATTGTCTAGTGTCTAAAAAAAGACAGTAAAATTATAATTTATCAAAAAACAAAATTACCGTCAGGGCCATCTTGTGCGACACAGTGGATAGCTATAGGGATAACTTCTTTGTCTGAATTAAAAGAGAGTTCTTCATCGGAGTATTTGCTTGGGTCGAAAATATGCGAAGGTTGGGCGAAAAGTTGATTGGCGCCTTTTTGATAATGGAATGTTTCGGAAGTTAAACTAGGATCTTTTGGTGTATAAACTAGGCCGTTTCCGACGATGTCTTCTGTGCAGAAATAATATATTGTGATGGAAGTCCGAGCGTCGCAGTCAAACATAAATTCAATGTTGTAATGCATGGGCTTTACATCGCCTTCTCCTTTATGATTGAGCGGCATACATTTGACAAGACGGAGCGACTCTTTTCGGATATTGATAAGACTTTTTAAGGTTTTCGTCGGCTCATTCGGTTGCGGTGGAGGGTACGGAAACTGCAACAAATTTATTGCATAAATAGACAAAAATTTTAAGCTTTTTTGGGGCTTAAGGTCAAGAAAAAATAAATACCGGTGTGGGACGGCTGCCGAGAAAGTTAAGGTCGGCATTTTCGCCAAAAAGATACGCCTCTGGCTGTGGAGTATCAAACCTTTCGCCACCCATGATAAAGTGGCTTCCAAAATAGTTCCCTAAAAAAATTGACATTAACTTTACAAAAACAATCAAAAAATCAAACCTGATTTTGGCGGATATTTATATGCATGAGTCGACACCACATCAACTTCTTCCACCCCAGCATTCTGCCTACTTGTCAAAGCCCCCATAATTTGTTTAAAATTTTATCTTTTAAAATAAAATCACTATGACATTTTAATTTCTTTATATTATTAGTATTTAACAACTAATAGATTATAGTTTTAATACTTATCTTAATACAACTTAAACAATTAAATCAAATATAAAAAGTCAATAAAAAGCAATGAAAAGATCATAAAAATCACAAAAATCTGCGATAGAAAACAAGGAACGACGAAAGATCGACGACCTTGAATCCCGTTATTTCCTGTATGTGGTCTCAACTTTGTTATCGATCTCACAATAATGACGTCACAAAAAATATAAAATATACCTTACATCAATAATTAAAAGATTAAAACCTATTATTTCATTTAAAAACCATTTTTTTACTTTAAAAAATTGGCTTTTAATCAGTTTTAGTCAATAATTAACAGTTTATTAACTAAAAATAGATTTTATGACGTCACTTAAGTACTGCATTCTGTAGTTTTTTCTTGGTACTAAAATTTTTCCTCGAACCTCGACCTTCTGAGATTGTAATTTGGAGACTGATTAGGACGTTAAGGAATTTTTCATTTTCTCTTCATCTCTTGGCTTTTGATAAACGTGAGAACCTATTATATTCATATGCTAATATTTCATATTACCATATTTACAATCATTTTCTGAAAATAACGATATATTGGCTAGTCAAGGTGAAAAATATCTAATCCTAACCTTATAGTTCTTTTAACTAAATTTTCTATTGAAAAGTTAAAATTGCAGTCAAATCGTCATTTATTTTAATAAAATTATTACACTTTCATGCCTATTGTGAAAAATTGTATGACATTTCTCAATTTGATGAAATTTTCACAATTAGCTGAAATTCGTTAATTTTCATTTTTCAATTTAAATTTTGGAAAGTTTAGCGTTCTGGCGCTAAAAATAGCGTCGTTTATCGCTTTTTTATCGTTTTGTTTGGAGAAAAAAAAATCGAGATAATGTTGAATTCAAATGATTTATACGACCTTGGTCGGTTTTTTGCGAGTTTAAATTTAGATCTTTTTTGTTTTTTAATTATAGATCCCGAGCCATCCACCATTTAGAGATGCAATTAACGAAAGCGACGAATCTTGCTCTTAGGCTTTCCTACACCCAGGTAAACAAGTTATTCTTATAATTTGCGATTATATAACTTCCAGTTTCTTCAAAATTTCTAAATAAACTCATTCGGTTTGGGTATATTCACATTTACAGATTTGAATTATGTATATACAGGGTGTCCGGAAACACATGGCAAGCGTCTGGGAGAGCGTTAAAAAGTGGTTTTACGAAAAAAAGTTAAATGTAAACCCCCCTTAATTTAAATCAAAGAATTTGATGGTGTAGTTTAAAATCCGCCTGGATATACAGGGTGTCCCAGACACAACCTAACTTCGTTATTTCAAACGAGAACCCCTATTTTTTATTTCAGATTCGTAATCTACGCAAAATTTCAAGTAGATTTGAGTACTCATATGACGATTTTGGACGACTTTTAAAAAATGTCAAAATTTAGCGTTTTTTGCGCTAAAATCCGTTAAAATTGACCTAGGAGACTCATTTTTTTTAATTCCACTTATTTTTTCCCGAAGAATCCAACTGTCTCAAATTTGAGCATCTTCGCATTCTGCATCACGAGATTTCGTCGCTAATGGCCTTTTTTCAAGTTAGAACCCAAATTTTTAGTTCAGAAATGAAAATTAGCACTTGTTGAAAGGAATTTTTCTTTCGGACCACAAATTTTGAAAGAGCTACAGCGTCTTTTGTGTTTATGCATCAAAAATTAAAATTCCGTCAACAAATCGCTAATTTCCATTTTTGAAGTATGGAATTTGGAGTTCAACTTGAAAAAAGGCCATTAGCGACGAAATCTCGTGATGCTGAATGCGAAGATGCTCAAATTTGAGACAGTTGGATTCTTCGGGAAAAAATAAGTGGAATTAAAAAAAAACGAGTCTCCTAGGTCAATTTTAACGGATTTTAGCGCAAAAAACGCTAAATTTTGACATTTTTTAAAAGTTGTCCAAAATTGTTATATGAGTACTCAAATCTACTTGAAATTTTGCGTAGATTACGAATCTGAAATAAAAAATAGGGGTTCTCATTTGAAATAACGAAGTTAGGTTGTGTCTGGGACACCCTGTACATATATCCAGGCGGATTTTAAACTACACCATCAAATTCTTTGATTTAAATTAAGGGGGGTTTACATTTAACTTTTTTTCGTAAAACCACTTTTTAACGCTCTCCCAGACGCTTGCCATGTGTTTCCGGACACCCTGTATACTGCTAAAACTTAAGAATTTATGATTATGAATTTGACATAAGTGTTTGAATGAACATGAATGAACATGTATGAATTATTGAAAATTCATAAATACTGAGATAATATGAATACACCCAACTTTGAATGTTAAATCTAGAATTTCCTGAAAGTTGATTAATTCACGAATTCGAGTACCCCTTATTTAATCTAAGCTTTAGATAAGTGGTTTAAAAAAAAAAATTAATTCCATTTTTTGGTTTTTTTGCCTTAAAATGAACTCTGTCAACTATTTATTATAGTTGCGTATTAAATAAAAACTAATAATTTTCCCTTTGTCTGTCTTATATTGTGTTAGAATTTATTCTTAAAAAATGAAGAGTTAAATTATAAAAAACTGCTCATTTTATTACTCAAAAACTTGCTAAAAGATGTAAAAAATGCAAACTTTATATGTTATTTTTATTGTGTAAAATTATGCAGGTTCTTCTGGAATTCAAAACCAGTTTTCACTTAATTCTACCTCTTTTTTTGCAGTTTATCTGACTTCTCGAATCAAAATTATATACGAGCTTATAAAACATTTTTTTAATTTCTGTTTCAGGTTTATCATTCTTTATGTTCGTAAGATTTTTATTTTATTTTTTTTTACTTTAGAATTTTAATTTTTTTTAATAAGGCTTGTATATAATATTGCGTTTTTGGTAAGTGGGCAATATTGGAACCTGTGGTTTTGTATAGATTATTTTGTTATCTTATCAGTTTTGTTTAGATTATTGTTTTGATCAATTACGTTTTTATTTTTTAGGGTAAACTCACAAAGCAAGAAAGTGATAAAATCGTCGGGAAATGCGCGCTCCTGATGGCCGCCTGCGGAATCACTTTGTCTTCCTTTAGCGTAAAACAGATGTTATCGTCGAAGGCATCAAGATTTTAAAATGCCTAGTCTCAAATTTTTTTTCTTTTAAATTATTTCTTTTATATTTTTTGCGTTATTGAAGGCGGACTTGATTTGGCTTAAAAACATGATTTGAAACTTTTTTTTGTTTTATTTTTCTTTTTCTACTAGACAATG
Source organism: Orius insidiosus (assembly GCA_014119065.1). Lineage (NCBI taxonomy): Eukaryota > Metazoa > Arthropoda > Insecta > Hemiptera > Anthocoridae > Orius > Orius insidiosus. The sequence goes on along the minus strand of JACGAQ010000908.1, from coordinate 15,142 downwards.
TATATATTTTATTAGTTTTTATACGTTGTGAACCATCCTGAAAAAATTTTCTTTTATTTTTGTCCCCTATCGCGAAGCTTAGAGTGTATTAGAAATTTTTTTAGAATTTTTTTTAAAAATAAAGATTATGATCAAGTTAATCTGATTTTATTTCCACTTCTGCAGAACATCTTCAGCTAAAAAAGAATGTGCGATGTACTGGGTTTTAAAAAATTTCTTGAGACCCTACTTGCTGTGTTGAAATAAAGGGGTGCCATTTTCAAAGAATTTCTTGTCCAGGAAGATGACGGTTTTTTAACAGGGCGGTTAAGTTTTTACCCTTTACTTAAATTTTTTATGTAAATTTTTTATGGGCCGGTTAAATTTTTTAACGGGCGGTTAAGCTCTTACCCTTTATTTAACGGGCTGGTTAACTTTTTAAAGGGCAATTAAGTTTTTTTGCCCTTTACTTAACCGGACGGTTAAATTTTTGCCCTTTACTTAACGGGCCGGTTAACTTTTAACGGCTGGTTAAGTTTTTACCCTTTACTTAAATTTTTTATGAACCGGTTAAATTTTTTAACGGGCGGTTAAGCTCTTACCCTTTATTTAACGGGCTGGTTAACTTTTTAAAGGGCAATTAAGTTTTTTTGCCCTTTACTTAACCGGCCGGCTAAATTTTTGCCCTTTACTTAACCGGCCGGTTAAATTTTTGCCCTTTACTTAACGGGCCGGTTAACTTTTAACGGCTGGTTAAGTTTTTACCCTTTACTTAAATTTTTTATGGGCCGGTTAAATTTTTTAACGGGCGGTTAAGCTCTTACCCTTTATTTAACGGGCTGGTTAACTTTTTAAAGGGCAATTAAGTTTTTTTGCCCTTACTTAACCGGCCGGTTAAATTTTTGCCCTTTACTTAACCGGCCGGTTAAATTTTTGCCCTTTACTTAACGGGCCGGTTAACTTTTAACGGCTGGTTAAGTTTTTACCCTTTACTTAACGGGCCGGTTAAATTTTTTAACAGGCGGTTAAGCTCTTACCCTTTATTTAACGGGCTGGTTAACTTTTAACGGGCAATTCAGTTTTTTGCCCTTTACTTAACCGGCCGGTTAAATTTTTGCCCTTTACTTAACGGGCCGGTTAACTTTTTGCCCTTTACTTAACGGGCCGGTTAACTTTTTGCCCTTTACTTAACGGGCCGGTTAACTTTTTGCCCTTTACTTGACCGGCCGATTAACTTTTAACGGGCGGTTAAGTTTTTGCCCTTTACTTAACGGGTTAAAATTAAATTAAAAAAAAAGGACTCACGCTAACGCCTTCATGGCTGGCCACTTAGCCATTTCCTCCCTATCACCTTATTTTGCACAACGCCGTGGGGTTGCAAAAGTATGCCTCAGCGCCGTATCGCCGTTGAGAATCACTGGCTAACATGTTGGGTATTCCTACAACTTCTATTTGAGAAAACGTTAGATAGAAAGAAAATTGTGGCTGTGGAGTGCGCTGGAAAAAGCCATCTTTAGACAGATATCTCCGCGGATTTTGACGACAAAAGAAAAGAAAAAAAAGAGGGAGAAGCCTCGACGTTTTCAAAGTAGCTACTGAAGGAAGATTCTGCGAAAATTGGATAAAAAATGCAATTATGAATCGTTCAGGAAGAAATGGTAATGCACCTCAGCCAACCTCTTGATCGGTGAAGATCACTAATCTGGAGTTAACATTGGGAGTAAACTTCATATTGTGAAAAAATTATAGATAGCTCTTAGACATAGTTTTACCCCATTTCTATTGGTCTATTGGTAAGCTTTCTTCGGACCGCCCCATTCGCGATAATAAAAAAAATTGGGAATTTTCAACCTGATTCTTGAGAAAAAAGTTTTTACAGAAAAAAATTGACTTTCTTTTCGTTTATGGCTTCATCTTGAGCAAAAAAATTAATAATAGCTTTGTTCCAACCGCTATTTGAAACTCCTGGAGCATGAGCAGAAGGATTTGCACATTTCATTTGACGTCGTTCAAATCGTTTTCCGTCAAATTAGACGTGTAAATCCTTCTGCGCATGCTCCAGAAGTTTCAAACTCCGGCTGGAACAAAGGTAATATGTAACTCTTAAATTTCCCTCAAAAAGAACGTTTTGAATGAAATCCACCAGGGAAGATGGAAGTACCGAATGGTCGCGTCAAGTGCGCCAGTATCGACTATCGTTTTTGTCGCTGAGGAGTGTGGACTCGGTTATTCATTTTAATTAAAAAATATCAATTTTAATGGTGTCTTTTCCGTCTTGGAACAGTTTTTCCTTTTTTCCTTCCTTCTTCTTTCCCCTCGCGGCCCCCATTTTCCTCCAATCTACATTTATTTCTAAATGTAGAGAGATAGTCGTATAATGTCGTCTATGCTACCTTTTACACCGCCTATAGTCAAACGTCTTCTCGGTTGGAAAAAAAGCCAATGCGAAGATAAGTGGAGCGAAAAGGCAGTGAAAAGTCTCGTCAAAAAATTAAAAAAGTCAAACGGTCTTCTTGAAGAATTGGAAAAGGCGATCAACACTCAGGATCCGAATACCAAGTGTATTATTATACCCAGGTACGTAGCGAACCTTCATACCCTCCTCCCTCCATCATTTTTTCTCCCTAAAACGTGAATCCATGCCCTTTCCCAATGTCAAAACCATTTTGATCCTATTATTTTTGTTTTTCTCTCCTTTTATAAATACTATTTTTGACATTTTCAAATTTCTCTATTTTACTTATTTCTCAAGCCTCACTCAATCTAGGTTAATTTTCTTTAAAACAAATCTTCATTTAAGTTATTGCTTTAATTTTCAGCTTAAAGCTTAAAATAGTTCATTAACTTATCATCATTATGACGCAATAATTGTCTGTGGGGAGGATTTTAATTTATTTTAATTGTAACTTTCGAGGTTAGACCACAACTTAAATTTGATATAAAAAAAATTCAATTTTAAAATTCTTTTTACTCAGCTTTCCATGGAAAGATATAATGATGTTTGAATTTATTAGGTTAATTCAGTTTGCAGGGTTTCAGATTTTAGTTGATTCTTTTTAATATATTTTATTCTTGGCAGAATCTATGAGCCCAGCTGATTATTTCTGACTGGAGGGTAGAACTTAGATCGGTGGGTTTCAGATTTCCAGTTGTTACTTTCTAAACCTTTATTTTTGGCCAAATCTATTGAACTCAGCTGGTTATTTCTAACTGGAGGGTAGAACTTGCATGTGTGGGTTTCAGATTTCCAGTTGTTACTTTCTGAACCTTTATTTTTGGTAGAATCTATTGAACCCAGCTGGTTATTTCTAACTGGAGGGTAGAACTTGGATGTGTGGGTTTCAGATTTCCTGTTGTTACTTTCAGATTCAGAACCTTTAATTTTGGCAGAATCTATTGAACCCAGCTGGTTATTTCTAACTGGAGGGTAGAACTTGGATGTGTGGGTTTCAGATTTCCAGTTTTTACTTTCTGAACCTTTATTTTTGGCAGAATCTATTGAACCCAGCTGGTTATTTCTAACTGGAGGGTAGAACTTAAGATATGTGGGTTTCAGATTTCTAGTTGTTACTTTCTGAACCATTATTTTTGGCAGAATCTATTGAACCCAGCTGGTTATTTCTAACTGGAGAGTAGAACTTATCTTGATGTAAAAAATGCGTTTTGCAAATTATTTGTAAATATCTTATCTCTTTGTCGAGGAATGATTAAGTACTACTAAAAACGTTTTTACTTGATATATAGGAAGAACATAAAAATTTACTTAGTTACTATCTATTTTAGGTATAATGATGTTCTAATTTATTACATCTAGCTGGTTAATTCAGGCTGAAGATTTCTGATTTCCAGTTGGTCCTTTTTGATCCTTTTATCTTGTTAGAATCTATTGTGCCCAGCTGGTTATTTCTTTATTTCTAGACTGTTCACACAGATTTGTTAAATGGTGTTCCCTTTTTTTTCTTCAGCTATAGTTGGTCATTTCTAAATCTTTAGTCTTGTTTGAATCTATTGAACCCAGTGGTTATTTCTGAACTGCGTTAGTTAAGTTGTGGTAAAAATTAAAGTTTAGAACACAACTTGTAAAAACTCCACTGTAAAATTCATTCTCTCAGTTTTAATCTATGGAAGAAATAAATCAAATTTATTACATCTAGCTGGTTAATGCAGTCTTCAGGGTATAGAACTATGTATTTCTGGCTATTCTTTTGTAGTCTATTGAACCCAGCTGGTTATTTCTAGACTATTAGTGCAGTTTGGTACAATAGATTTTTTTTGGCTTCATAAAATGACAACTAATTTTTCTATTAATTTTAAAGTGTACGGCCTGAAAAAGTCGACAAATCGAACTTCAGAGGTGCTGTGGTTTCGCAGAGGAAAGGCCTCCCCCATGTAATTTACTGCAGATTGTGGAGGTGGCCGAATTTACATTCTTACAACGAAATCGCACCAATTGAAACTTGCACCTACGGTTTCGGTCACAAAAGAGAAGAAGTCTGCGTCAACCCGTATCATTACACTAAAATTGAGCATCCAAGTAAAATTTTTTATTTAAAAAAAATGTTTTTTACTAATTTTTATTTTAGGTGTTGGAGTAGTCGTCAGCAGAGTGGAGGGGGCAGTAGTCGAAGGTCAGGCGGGCCCAGGCCCTGCCGAGACCTCTGGATATCTCCGAAGATGCCGACAATATGGATCAAAATGACAGCACTAGTAAAAACAAAAAATCAAATCAAAATTTAAATTAATTTATTTTTTAGGTCTTAGCCCTACCCCAGCAATTGACACTCAGCCAGTCATGTATTGCGAGCCATTATTTTGGTGTTCAATTAGCTATTACGAGTTAAATACTAGAGTCGGTGAAACATTTCACGCTTCCCAACCTTCAATATCTGTCGATGGATTCACTGGTAAAATCTTTTACTTCAAATTTTTAATAAAACTGTTTTTTATTTAGATCCGAGTAATTCGGAACGTTTTTGTCTCGGTTTACTCTCAAACGTGAATAGAAACAGTGTTGTCGAACAAATAAGACGGCATATAGGAAAAGGCGTCAGACTCTATTATATTGGCGGAGAAGTATTCGCTGAGTGCCTCTCGGATTCCGCTATTTTCGTTCAGAGTCCAAATTGCAATCAGAGATACGGCTGGCATCCAGCGACCGTCTGCAAAATACCGCCAGGATGCAATTTGAAAATATTCAATAATCAAGAGTTTGCTGCCCTGCTTTCTCAGTCGGTCGGCCAAGGCTTTGAAGCGGTTTATCAACTTACTAGGATGTGTACGATTAGAATGTCTTTTGTCAAAGGATGGGGTGCGGAATACAGGTAAATTATCAATTTTTTTCTTCTATTTAATAATCTTTCTTTCAATTTTAGAAGGCAAACTGTGACTTCAACGCCATGTTGGATTGAGTTACATTTAAACGGACCCCTTCAATGGCTCGACAGAGTTTAACCCAAATGGGTTCCCCACGGCTACCCTGCAGCTCCATGTCTTAAAGTGCGTTCTCATCCTACAGACTCATCCTATATTGATTCATATTTTCTAGGTCTTATTTTTATTTCTGCTGCACACCGTTTTTTTTGTACTCTCGCGTACTTCTTTCGATAACACGTGTCACCAGATATTTTATAGTTCCTAATGTTTTAGCTCGTTTTTTTTTCTAGGGCTGTGCTTAATCTAAAAGATCACCGAACAACCTCAGTTTTACCTCATTTTACTACCTCATAGTTTTTTACTCTATTTTATATTTTAAAATGTCACACCCCCTCGTTTTTTATTCAGATAAATGTTTTGTCCATCCAGAATAGAGAAAAAAAATTTCAAATTGTAAAAAACGCACAGCCCTTGAAATTTTAAAACTTATATTTACTAGGAACGGGAATTTGGTGCTAAATTTTTTTTTGTACCCTAGAATTAGCCCTAGATTATTTTCTTTCAATTATCTAAGTCACTGGGTGAAGAAAATTTTAGCTTAGAATGAGTGATTTTCTTTTTCAGGACTGTGGTTGTGTTGTGAATATTTTTTTTACAAAAGTCAAAAAAGTTTTTTTTTAAATAATGAATATTCTTCAAAAGTTTATTTTATTGTTTAATTTTTGTTTTTTTATTTATTCGATTATTATAGTTGAGCTTTAACCATAAAAATTTTAGGCGCTGTTAATTTTTCACTTTTCTGTTTTTTTAAATTCAGCAAAATCGCCCTCTCAAAATAAATAAACACTGATTTCTGGACGTTGTGATATTAATTTTAGGTTTTGAGGAAAAAAAATTGATTTTTTTTAAATTTTCTATTCCGTACTTTCTGAATATTCTTTGTTTTACATGTTTTTTTCAAAAAAGTCTTGAGATGTGTTTTTAAAAATGTTAATACTGTTAAAAGGTTTATTGGTCGGGTTTTGCCCTTTAAACGTTTTCTAAATTTTGTTTTTCAATATTTTAAATTTTATTCTGTATACGAAGGTTTAAAATTGTGCCCACTGGTTCTCTGGAGCTAAGCTCATTGTTTTTAGGGAAGTCATTCCCTCATTTTGTGGGTGGTCAACCTGAAGGAATACCCTAATTTTCAGTCAAGTGTGTAGAAAAAGTGGACTTATTAGCTTTGTTCCAACCGCAGTTTGAAACTCTTGCGCAGAAGAATTTGGACGTCAAATTTGACGGACAAAGCGTTCTGAGCATGCTCCAGGAGTTTCAAACTGTGGCTGGAACAAAGCTATTGTGAAAACTGAAAAAATTTTCACCCAATTTTAGTCATTCTGCTTTTCTGGAAGGTTGTTCATCCTCATTGTAGAGCCTGGGAACCATTTATACCTCAAACCCCCCTTTTTTCAAAAGCAACTTTTTCTCCCGTTTCCTGTACTTATTTAAATTTGAGAAAAATCGTTTTTGAATGTTACTATTGAAATTATTTTTGGAATGAGTTTTTTTGTTTGTGTAAATAAGTGACCAATGTTCTTTCCTTATTCAACTTGTATCTTTTAGGAATTTTAGATGGAATACACGTGTAGACCTTTTATTTTTAATCACCATTTTTTATTTGTCAAACGAGTAATGTTCGTGGCCGTGGAAACGCTTTTTTTCATTTTTTAATCAAAAATAATTTAGGAAAAATCACTGCCAACTGAATATTACTTAGTTTTTCATGCCAACTCAAAATGAGGCATTGTGGTTTATTATTTTTAAAAATTTTGAGTGGCAAATACGTGCCATAATAAATGTTAACAACATTTTTAAACGTGAAAGAAATATAATATTGTAATTTGAGAAGTATCACTATTGTATAATTTAAGGGCATTTTTTTAAGTCTAGAAATAAAAAATAGATTAGTAGAAATTTTTATTGTCCATTATAAATCATCCAATGATGCTTCGTTGTTGCTGAAATATTAATCCAAAACTTCATTTTTATGATTAAAATTTGGATCTCTGAGGTACCTTTCGCAGTAAACTTTGTTATGAGGGCCTTTTGAACTGTATGATTCAAGCATTTCATATTGAAGAAGTTCAGCTTTAAAGTTTTTTAAAAAATACATCCAGCAAATCTCATCCTTTTCAGCAAAACTGATTGGTTCCTGACGCCTTTCATAGAATGAAGGATGGTCTTCAAGAATGTCGAGGTTTTTCAACATTTTTTCGTCAACATCGTATATTTCACCTTCAACATTCTAGAAAACAAAATTCTCATTAAATCTCTGGGTTGCAAATTACCTCCCCATATTCGTAACCTTATACAGAGTTGCCAACTAATACTCACGTGGCCCACATTTGGAGAATCGAGCAAAAAAGGGATATTGTATTTGGTAGCAATGACGAGAGGGTATTTCACTTTGGTTTTTCCCGCTCCTAAAAATTTAGAGACGCCATTTTCCTGTTTGGACAACACGGAATGATTCGGCTCTCCTCGTTTTAAAGTCCCGTAGACAAAAACGCGATACATCTTTAAAACCACCGATAAAAACGACCTCGGGAACAGTGTTGCCAAATTTATAACTTGGATAATTTTTAACCTCCGCCCTCAAATTTTTAAAAACTCAAAACCGGGTTGGCAATTTTCCTATAATGTGTGTTTTCTACAAAAAGAAATAATCCAATTAATGACAGTTAGGCAAATATTGAAATAAAATAATGTGGACATAAACGGTTTTTTTAGACATTGTTATTGTTACCGGTAAAATCTCGTTAATTATTTTGGTTTTTATAAGACACAGTTTTATTTTAATCATAACAATTCGGTTTATCGTCGACCCTGTTGTAATTGTTCTTGTTCGATAAGGAAGGTTCTTCATAAAAACGCTTTGGGACCAAAATTTTTCATTGTTTTCCCTTCAAATTTTTACTTTTTAGGGTGGGATTTTTGGTATTTATTGAAAGAGCAATATTGGCATCTGTGAGACTTAAAAAAAAGTTTAAAGAACTCCCTTTATTAATTAATTTATTTATCAAAAATAATTTATTACTTCCTCAAATATTGAAACTTTGATTGTTTGTTGGTTTTCATGAAAGTTTTATTGAAATTTGATAAAATATTTTCATCCGGGAAAAAAGGGTTTAGCATCATCCTTGAGTATTATCTCATCTCATCACCCCTTAAACACGTTCCAGGCGACAGTTTACCGGCCTTTTTTCACTTTTTTTCCCTCTTAAGTACCAACTAGAATCCTTAAGAAATTTTTTTATATTACAAATACCCACTAAAAAAAATCTCTTTATGATAATTTTGTAAACGGCTCTTATGGGAGTAAAATGCTTTTAAGGATGAAAAATTGGGTTCATAAATGGAGAAAAATATGTAAGGTCCTTAGAGGACAAAATGCCCCAGGAAAATTTTTTTCTATGGTGTGAAATATCAGTTTTTATATTTGGTGAGTTTTGATTGGTGCTTACATGCTTAAACTAAATTCCCAGTTTAAAAAAAGTCTATAAAATGTGCGCTAAATTATAAAATGTGCATAAAATAGAATTTAAAAAAATGTTTTTCCTTAAAATTTTCCCCTACCTAAATTTTTTGGCTAGTTTTTCTTTCTAAAAATTGAGTTGAGCCGAACTCACATGACCCGCGTTCGACGTAGACTGTTTCCGTGGAAAAGGTAAAACTGAGCGAGAGAAAATCGCCCGACGCTGAATCAATACGGAGCCGAGGCGCAGTCTCGACCTAAAGCAAGGGCGGACGAGCTAGCAAGTTTGATTTGCTCCATTCACAAAGACCTACTTACACCACATACTAACCAACCCTAACCTATATTTGTCCCAATTAAATCGCAATCATAGACCTTTACGTGTCACTTATATAAAAAAAGAATATTTTTTTAACAAAAGTACGTTTTCAGACTTCCAACAATAATCCTACTTGTTGCTCTTGAACAATTGCCAACTCGGTGCGTTTAAGAAGCCACTCACATAAATAATGATTATCAAACAAAAATGTTCTTCCCTTTTGATCTAATGTTTTAAATAAGGCGCTCCGGGTACGAAGGGCGAACTCGACAAAACGTAGTTTCGAGATATTCGCATTTTAAAGTTTTCTGTTAAGGGCGAACTCGACAGAAAAGTCACTCTCAGGAATTTTAGATTTTTATAGTATCATAGAGGAAAGGGTTTTTTAAAAATTTTCGAATATTTTTTACGATTATTAATTCACAAAATGTATAATATTTTATTTCATGGCGGTGAGCTGTTCCAAGAGGAGAGGGGCCCGGAAAAGGAGTGGGGGTAGTGGACTAGGATACGAGTTCGCCCTTCGTACCCGCTCAGATATCGCAGTTAGAGCTTTGCCGCATATAGGTTTTTACGTATTTTAAAGGGGAAAAAAAGGGCAAACTCAATATAAAAATTACATGGGTGTATTCTTCAAAAGGTCTAGAATCTGAAAAAAAAAAAAAAAAATTTGTCCGATGTCGAGTTCGCCCTTCGTACCCGGAGCGCCTCAAATTTATTCAAGACGGAGAGATCAAGGGACAATCTTCGTTCCAGACGATCGGTCCTTTCACTGATAAAGACGGGATGGATGGTCTGAAAACACCATTCACGTAACACCCGATTATTCTACCCGTCTGGAATGACTTTCCTTCTGCAAGGATGTCCGAGAAAAATTGAGGTTAGATTTAGATAATCTTTCCTAAAATTTGAGGATTACCATGGTAAAAAAAAAGGTGATTTGCACTCAGACAGAAGATAAAATTGCTTTTGGAACTTTTATACCGAAACATCGATTATTTATTTTCTAAGCGGAAATCCCCCAGATGGGCGTCCATTCGTCTTCGCTGTCAGACTAAATTTAAACTTTCAAACTATAAAGTCGATTAAACCCACCCCGGGGGAAAAGCGATGTTGTTAAAGTGAAGAATTTAATTAATTTAGTCGAAACTTAACTGGCATAATGGAGGAGGTCTTAACGGCACAATAACGCCCCTTCATTTAACACAATGCTAAGCCCGCAGAACATAAATGATATGCATGTTTTGTCTACTTCGACAGCCTTTGGCTATCCGATTGTTAATCCATAATCCGCATAAAAATTGTAAATTTTTTTTAAAGGATTTATTCATAGTGCTCGGTAAAGTAGAAACCCAATAAATCCTGATACTTCTTTATACCCTAAACAAAAGCGAACCCCTGGAAGAGTTAAAGCAAAAGCCTTTTTGTATGGAAATAAATTCATGGCCGCTATATTTTCCGAGGAAAGGGAGAAAAAAAATTTTTGACCCAATATTCAAAAGAATCGAATGAAAGTTTTTAAAATATCATCTCAAATAGCCTAAAATAGGGATCTAAAAACAGTAAAATTAAAACAAAAGTTTGTAGGGTAATCCGGTTTATGAAATGGAACTTAAAAAATCCTGCCCAAATATCTTTTTTTGATCCGTCTAGGAGTTATGATTTTTTCACATATAAAGTAAAAATCTCGTTTTCTTTTCCAGAGGATCTGAAGATCAGTGAAGTCTGCTACCATCTAGCGGAATACTGATGAAGCTTCTGGTGCGTTTTACTTTTTTATTCAGAATGTGAAAACGTTTAATTTCTGATAGTGTTATTTACAAAAAAATTGGTTTTTTTGTTAATTGGGAGGAACCCATCCTCCAAGTTGTTGTTCCAAAGCTCGAGCGACAGCGAAGCAAAGACGGTCTTGATGAGGTCCTGCTACGACCTGAAATTTTTGGTTTTATGGGGTGAAAATGAAATTTTAGTTTTCTTTACTTGTAAGCCAATGGGGAGTCCGTCTTTGGTCATTCTGATGGGAACCTGTGATGATGGAAGGCCGGTTGTGGTGAATAATGTGCAGTAAGAGAGGTTGGTCGTTTGACATGCTATCATATTATGGAACGGAGCTTCTGTCGGCCAGGTTGGGTAAATGAGAACACCGTCGTCGCCGAGAAGTTCCTTGAAAAATAATAACAATTTTAGCCAAAACGTTGAGTTACTTATCAGCTGTTGAAGGAAGAAGCCCAAAAAACTGTTTTCCTCGGCAGAAAGGCCAAGGAAAACGTCCAGTGAATTCGCCAAAACGGTGCAAAACATCTTTGGCATGCTGCACAAAATGGAAAAATACATTGCTTACCATAAGGGCACGGCGGCGTTTCTTTTTGCCCACTACGTCTTTCCAAAACGATTTAGAAAATAATTTGTCGACCGCGAACTTCATAGGGCCCCACATCACCAACGAAGGGGAAGCTCTCGATTGAAAAAAATGCTTTTTTCAAAATGACTAATAATGCTCTTGGTAAACCCCAATTCTAAAATTTCATCAATTTTTAAATTTAAAAGAACATTTTTATTACATCGGGATCTTCGTCGATTTGTTGGACATTTTCAATTCCCTTCATGCGCATTATGAGGGTGGCCAAAACCAGAGAATTTCTCGCATTACTTATTTCAACCTGGAAGAAACTTAGTGATTGAGGAAAAATGATAATTATATCTACTTCTGAGCTTTGGCATTGAAATTTGTCGACGAGGCAGCTGACGGCTTCTTTGACGGCTTTTTTGACTTGAGGATTCGGCGGGTCTTGCAGCTGAGAACGTTTTCCTTCGCCATACATGTAGAAAATTTTGATATCTTTTAAAACTACGTTTTGATCAAGCTTAAGTCTTTCAATTTTGTTCTTGTCTACTAGAATCTTCATCATAAGCGGAAGATCTTCCGCGTAACGCGTCAAAGGTCCAAGAGTAAAGTATTTGTTCCAATCCGGGTCCGTAGCAGTCGGAATATGACCTTCATTATTGATGTATCCTAAATTTAAATTTAAAATTGAGCCTATCATGAAGGGGAATTACCAGGAGTTGGCTTATGGCCGAAAATTCCGCAGAAGCTTCCTGGGATTCGGATCGATCCTGCAATGTCGGAACCGACACCAATCACTGATCCTGCCGAAGAGATCAAGGCGGCCTAAAAAATTAAGTTATTTGACAGCTATAATTTTTTGAGGGAAGACCTCTCCTCCTGAAGAACCGCCAGGAGTTCGACGTGTGTCGTAGGGATTAATGTTGTGCCGATTTTCGGATTGTGGGTTTCGGCGTCGAGACAGAGCTCGGGCGTGTTCGTCACAGCGATCGGGATGGCACCGGCGTTCTTTAAAAGGGTGATTTGAGCGTCCTTTTCGGCGATATGACTTTCTATTCTACTTCTTGCAGCGTTATTGCTCATACCTAAAACATCAAACATAAACTTCTTGACGCAAATGTTTTAAATTCATTTTATTCCCGTCTCGGTCATCAAACCTGATTGTTTCCCATTCTCAAAATAAGTTTAAAAAATGAGTAGGCATCGTATGTACTCGTATAATTTAAAACCAAGGCCAGACGTCTCGATTCCTTCTTTTATTTTTATTCGTCCTCCCGACGCATTGAGAGGCGTTGCACAAATGCATCTTGACCAGAATGTATGGGGACTTCAAGGATAAGGGATTTCGCACTGACCTTTGACAGCGACCGTCTCCTTCACGGACAAAGGTACGCCCAACAGCGGTTTCTCCGCGAAGAGTAACTCCAGATTGTAACTTTTTGCGATTTTTTCGTCGGCCATCTCGGCTTCCTTCATTGCCTCTTCAAACCTCTCTTGAACAACGCTAGAAAGAGAGATAAAAAAATTCAAACATACATAGGTAAAGTATATTGAATGAAAATTATATTACCAATTAATAATAGGATTGACATCCTGAATCCTCTTTATGAAGCTTCCATTATTTCTACGCTTTTTACCTAAAAAAAAATTGGAAAAAAATAGTTTTAAAAAAATAAAAAACAAAAAACGACCAAGCAATTTTTGCCCTAAGGAAAACCTAATAAATTGATCAAAAGCGCCTTCTGAGATTTTGCCTCATTTGAAAACGGGGTTTTCTTCATGTTTGCCAAAAAAAAAAAATTTTTTTCTTTTAATCTAATCAAAAGCGAGCTGAATTTTATAGATAATTTAAATTTTTTTTAATTTAATAAAATACCTCATGAAAATTTTTCTGTCGGTCAAGTTCTTATTAGACTATTCTATATTTTTGATAGGAAAGCTCAAAAAAATTTACCTAAAACTGGGATTCGAACCCAGGACCTCTAGATTTCTCATCAAATGTGCTGAACTTCATTCTGAGAAAGCACCGTTATTGCCATCACCGTATGTTTTCAACATAATTTTTTTAAGGACTGTTTTTTACATCTTTTGAATGATTTTTTGTTTTGTTGATGATTATTTTCTATTCGTACAGTACAGACAATTAATTTTATCAAAAATTAAAATTAATTTTGAATAATTTAAAACTCAATTTCTTTTGAACGCTGTTTACCTAACAGTTCCTTTCCTCAAATTACATGCAAAGAATAAATGTTTTTTTAAACGTGCAGATTTTTAGCCTAAAAAAAATAATTTCTTTGCCAAGGCCTGATATCAAGGTTTGTAAACGTTTGACTCGACGATTTGCACGAATTCCAAAATAATTTCAAGGATTTACCTAAAATTACTTTAATCATCAAAGGTTTTCAAAATTTTTGACCTGTGTGGCCCAGTGTTTAGAGTGAATCTCACACAGTGCTCAAAAGGTTTTTTAATTATTTTTTTCTTAATCAGAAATCGGCCTTGTAGTATCTGCCGCACGTGCCATTTTACAAAAATTTTATTAAATTGTTTTGTTTACATCGCTGACGTCTAAGAGAAAGTGAAACCTCGTTCGAGATAAAATGCACATTTTATGCACTTCGAAATTTTTTTTTGGGGGAATAAATTATTTGAAAAACGTATCCAACCTTGACCGGATGACATTATTTGGAGGAGTTTTACTTTTCAAAAATTAGGCCTTTTTATCTAATCACCTGTCTACAACTATTTAAGCGGTTTTTAAAATGACAATGTCGGAAAGCTCAAGTCTAGGCCGAAACGATTGAAAAGAAAATTTTTATATCAATTTTTTCACCAAAAAGTTTGAGAATACCTTTTAAGACCCATGATAAAACTGAATGTTCTTCACATAATATTAGAATGAATACAATTTTTTGTAGGTTCACCCAAATCAGAAAAAAAAATTAATAATATTATTCATAAACTATTCATTCTAAATAATATATGTAGAATTCAAAAAATAGAAATTCCTTTTGCCTGAATACACATATCAAAAACGCGAAAGTTTTTGTTTGCCGAAAGGATTAAGACAACGAAACTTTTAAGAGGAATTTTTTTTATTAAAGCAAATAGACTGCAGTAAGTTTGTTGAACTTTTTATTTGCTTTTCTAAAGAAACTTTGTGCTCAAATTGGATTCGTCGAAATTGCGATTTGGCTATTCGGCGAACCTCAAGGGTACTTCTTTATTGCCTTCATAAAAAAAATCTATTATCATCTATTAAAAAAGAATAAGCACCTAGATAATAAACCAGGTTCGTACATATCATTTTTCAAAGAAACACAAAACGTTTTATTTTCATGCTTATAGTATCACTTCAAGGACTATATCAAGATTAGGGCATATATTGCTTTCTTGTAAAAAATAATTAAACATTTAAAAAAAGCCTCGGGATGCCATAAAATTCTCGCGCTATCCTGTGGTGCCTCATTGATGGCCTCAGTAAAGAAGTTTTTACTTTTAGGGAGCAAATCGGTTTAAATCGCGATTCCGAATGATTTATTTCACTTTTTTATGTCGGAAATGTACGAAGTTCAAAATGAAAGCAGTTCAAAAAATTTGTCTTTTT